>ML791658.1:71583-84931 GCA_009831015.1 Picea engelmannii
ATGTGATCATATACACCAGGTCTATTATAGAGCTACAAATCAGATTTGGATGATGAAATTGATGAGGGATTTTGGTTGTGGTACATGTTGAGTACATGGTTGAGACAAGTAGTTGATGAGTTGGCACACATACATGAGGTGTAGAGTTGATGATGTTGGTACATATTAATGAGTCATAGTTGATGAGTAGTTGACACATGATTGGTACATACTTGGTACATGGTTGGATGCACTTTTTTATGGTACAGGTTGATTACAGGTCGGTTCATGGTTGATGCACTTGTTTATGGTATAGGTTGATTACAGGTTGAGGTATAGGTTGATGCATGGTTGATGCGTGGTTCAGATTTATTGGTACAGGTTTACAGTGGTATATCTCACAGTGATAGTGTGACAATGGTTCCATCATTCTACTTCTACTTCAGGGTGGAAAGACGGTGCAAGGACAAGTGGTTGTAGCTACCTTCCAGTTGTAGTCGGAGAACATTGGGGGTTGTAGCCTCCTTCTGGTTGTAGCCAGAGAATTGGGGAGTTGAATCTTCCCTCAGGTTGTAGCCTGAGAAACTAGGGGGTTGGAGCCTCCTTCCAATTGCAGTTGGAAAACAAAGGAAGTTGGTACTTCCAATGAATGTAATTCTTCAAGACATATAAGAAAAAACATTCCGTGGTTTTCTCCCGATTTGGGTTTCCACGTAAAACACTGGTGTATTGTGTATGTGTGTGATTGTTTATTTATTACTACTCATTATTGGATAATAATTCTACATTGATATAACATTTGAAGAAAAAGGATTATAATTACGTTATTATTGATTCACCCCCTCTCTTAGTAATCCAACAAGTGGGATGTATACACCTCCTTGTTCCTTAGAGAAGATGCCATCCCTGAGACCTTAAATGATTAAAATCAATTGGAACCTGGGATTGAGCATTTCTTATGTGTCTTGGAGGTCCTAACCTTACAGGTTAGGTTGGGTGGGTAAAATATTATGTGATTCTTGTGATTATCTTTATAATCCTTATGATTTGTTATGTTATCTCATGTTATCCTGGTGTTATATGATGATTGTCCTTATGAGATGAGTTGAGCTTTATGATTCGTACTATTTATGCATCATAATTTATTTGTATGAATGCATTTATTATGGAATGCTATTTATTTGTGTTAATGCGTCGATATGTGTATCATTATTCATGGCAATAATGTGTTGGCTTTATGTCGTGAATGATTGATATTGTGTTATTATTTTTTCATTAATGTATTGGATGATGTGTCAACGATGTTGTTTTTAATTGTGATGTATATTTCCTAAGGCAAAAACAATATTTTTACATGTTGTATGTCACTTTTGTTTTTGTAACAGCAGGGTCATTACAAATATACAATACATGCACATAAAAACTCGTAGATATAGATATTCTCTCACACAAACAACTTATTAGTGGATAAGGATTACACCTCTTCGAGGATAAGGATAAAATCTCATAAAGAGGTGATCTAGGACTTTTTGATTGTCTCGGGACTCATAGTGTAACAAAGCTATATCTCATAAATAAGGAACTAGTACATAAGGTAGAACCAAAAAAAACAAACTATAGGAAATTTCAATAGAAATTGACATATAAAATGGAAGGGACACAAAACTAGCTAATTGAAAGAAAGGAAGAAAGATCTTCAATAGGGTTAAGGGTGGTTTATATACTTAACAGTCCTACAATATTTCGAGACATATTCCTTCGAGGTTTTATCTCAACTCCTATAGGCCATTAAACCACTCCTCAATAAGAAAGAAACACTTTACTCAGGTACCCAAATGAAGAATTTTATATCCTGCAAACTTTCAATTTCAAAAGGCAGGGAAAACATAGGGTTATCAACCTATACAAGCCTTATTCATACGCATCATAGACAATTCATTAGAAAATAAGGGAGATTATATCACTCCATTTAACTCAAAATTTAACATTCATTCATCACACTCCAAAACATTAACATGAATAGAATACAATTTATAACCATTAATAAACATTCAAGAGACATTTCATGTAAAACACTTATTTGTTCTAGAATGTTTCCTAACTAGCTAACTAACTACGGGGAAATGCCTCTCCGCCCAACCGTAGGCTATGTTGCACTATGCCTTTCTAAAACATTCCACCCCTGTGCCAGGACATGATACCACCAGGGGGCTCTCCCAGTTCACTGTCAAGGAAATGAATGAATAAGGAAGGTTACTCTCCATCACTCCACTGGAAACAATAAAAGATTACCTCTTCCCACTGATCTAAGGACCTCCACGAGTTTATCACATACCTTCCCAACCATATTTCCTCTGCACTAGAAAGTGCCTTCTCCGCTACAGAATCCCTTGGTGACCTCCCCTTACCAGTGTCGATTTATTTCCAGTAAGAACCAAGTTACAGTCCTCTGCCCTCCAGTCTATATATGGGTCTTCTATGTTCCAGGGTGACCATTCAAATTTTGGTCAAGCTTCCTATTTTCCTCATGAAAACTTTCAAGTTTCTCTATTTGCTCAGATTTGTATGTGTGAGACTAGTTTTCTCAAGTGCATTATCATCTATTTGTGATTCTGTGACTCATCTTTATATGCATGTTCTTTGTTTCTCTATGTGTATGGGAATTGAGCCTTTGCATGTGTCTAATCACTATGTATATGCACATCTCTCTCCCTGCATCTATGTTCCATTCAATAACTTTTCCCTCTTCTTCCTCATTCCTTCTTCGTCGCTGAATTTTTCTCTCTATTCCTCGTGATCCTTGATGAATTTTTTCTAAATCAATCCCTTAGTGTTAGGCTCCTTAATCAAAGGGTCAAATCTTCTGCATACTTTTGGTTGATGCTTCAGTCGGCCCTTCACTCTTCCAAGTGCCAATTTTGAAAGTGGTTATAACTACTCAACTACCCAATATGAACACCATTAATAGGTCTCTTTGGGTCAAAGAATTTGGGGTACGTTGGATAAGTTATGAATTTAATTTATGCAAGTGTAGGTTGTATTGTTGGTGAGCTTCCTAACCTCTTCATTGAAACTTCCTAGTTGCACCTCATTAGTCCCACTCATGGTATCATGGACAGTCTTACAAGGCTTCCCTCTCAGTTAGTTGTCTGGTTTGTTATTACCATAAACACAATCAAGTTTTTCATTAATCACAATCCATGAAGTCTTAACACAATTATAGTCATGGGGGGAAACAGGGTGTTACGTTCCCCTCTCTCTTAAGGAAACATTTTCCTTGTTTTTTTAAACACCATATATACAATTTTATATAAGAAACAAAAATGGGTAATACCATTCTCATGGAATATTCTAGTTCCCAAGTGGCCTCATCTGCTCAAAACTGCTTCCATTGCAATTTGACCTGCATGATGGCTTGGTTTTGAAGCAATGTCTCTTTCCTGTCCAAGATCGTTGAGGCTCAAGATAGAAATCTCCCTCTAGTTCCACCTATATCACGGTCCAATCAATAACATGATTACAATGATGAATATACTTCTTTAACAAAGATACATGGAACACATTTTGAGCTCTAATAGTAGGTGGAAGGGAAAGTATATATGCCATTGGTCCCACTCTCTCCATATCTTCAAACAGTCCATAGTAGCGGGGCGCTAACTTGGAAAAAGGCCCCATTCTTGGGGATCTCATAATGAGTTTTACCCTGAGATACACATGATATCGCACCTTAAATTTCTTATCAATTCTCTTGCTATTTGCATAGATCTCTAGGCTATCCTGGGTTGTTTCTAAATTATCCCTTATTCTGATCACTACCTTCTCCAGTTCCTTCAGTGGTTCTAGTCCAAGTGTGATCCTATCCACAAGACTATCCCGACTAATTTAAACTTTGCATTTTTTTCCATAAAGAGCCTTGAAGGGGCTCATCTTCAATGATTCTTGATAACCAATGTCGTAGGAAAAATCTACCAGGGGTAGATATTCTTCCCACTATTTGGCTTGATGCATGACATGCATCCTTAACATGTCTTCCAACACTCTGTTTACCCTTTCATTCTGACCACCTGTTTAAGGATGGTAGGTCATGCCGAATGCTAATTTTATGTGAATTTCACATCTATTTATGAGATAATAGTTTGGAGAAAAGCATGCAATCTGAAAATTTATTTCATAAAAACATCAACAACATCTATAGTTTTAAAAGTAGATTTGATGGGAAAAAAGTGAGTTTCCATGCTCATCTTATCCACTACCACCATGATTGGATCATGTTGCTTAACTGTCCTTGGAAATCTAGTGATAAAATCCATGGAAATAGTTTCCCATTTCCATTCTAGGATTTGCAATGGTTGCAATAGTCCTACAGGGTGCTTGTGTTCAACTTTGACTTGTTGACACTCCAAATACTTGGAAATATTTTCAGAAATATCCTGCTTCATTCTTGGCCAGTAATACAAATTCCTCACTGGTGTTATCATCTTTTGATAAACATGATGACCCACATAAGGCCTCCAATGAAACTCTTCCATAATGAGGTGTTTCATCTCTACTGAATCAGGTACCATACAACCTATTATTATACAACAATAGTTCATTTTCTATAAGTTGATATTCCTCATACTTTTTCATGTTTATCTCTTGCTGCAATCCTTCTTTTACTAGATTGAAAAACTTATCCTCTTGCAAAAGAGTTTTGATTCTTTGATTAATTTCAAACTCACCTACACTTGTTGTTGCTAGGTGCACTATCTACACACTTCGACTGAGTGCATCTGCCCCTCGATTTTCTTTTCCTTCTATGTGTTTGATCTCAAAATCAAACTTGCTAGTTAGTGCCATCCACCTTGTTAGTATATTTAAACACTCAAGAGTTAGTTAATATCTACTTGGTATAATGCGTCATTAGGTAAAAGTGTGTTTCTTAATGTGTTTCTTTAATATGCATTAGTATGCATTTCTATTTAGGAAATCCGACAGTCACGATATGTTCCCAACATAGACTGATATGAGGGTTCATATTCTCCTTGATCTTAACAACCATTGATATGTGGCTTAACACCTTATTGGTCCATGATCTCTATTTAAAGAGCATGGAGGGTCATTTGTTGATGATCTATTGTGAGAAACTCTCTTGTAAAATCTTTCTGTAATCTTTTTCTTTTGCATTAATAAAATGCTCCAAGTGGTTGCATTGGTTGGGGTCATGGATGTTTCCCCATAGGGGTTTTACCACATCAAAACATTTGTGCATTGATATTTTATCTAGTTGTGTGAGTGGTTACTAAAGGTGTTCTTCCTCTGTTGGAATACATGTGTTGTCGAACATGGTTTCAGATCCTGTTTGAAGACCTGCTCCTATTGTAGATCAAGATCATGAAGCCGAGTTTCTTGATCTCCATTTTTTGTCATTTCCATACATTTTTGGGCTGAGAGGACTATTCCATTGCATCCAAAGAGTTTGTTTCAATCAAGAACACTTTTCTCTTCACTCGAAAAGGTTTTTGTTTTCCCAAGATACGGCCATTTCAGTCAGATCCAGAGGTATAAAGCTTGAATACACATTTTTTAAATTTTTACAGAGTATTATTTTGGTTTTATATTATTTTTTTCCGGGTTGCTACTCTTTTGGATATGTGTATGGTCTTTGCCTTGTTCCCTGTGCAATATAAAAAAATCAGAAATAGGTAGGAAAAGGTGCATCTTTCGGGTAAGCTAACCAAGATCTAATCCTTGTTGTCATCAAGAAGCAAAATATTTTGCTTGTGTGAAAATAGTTCTTTTTAGCATGCTCTCCAATGTCATCTTCAACAACAAAAACAAAAACAACAATCCTCTTTCTAAACAATACAATATGTTTTGCTAGACCATTTGGTTAAAAGTTGCCTTATTAAGTAAGAAGTCTTGAGTTCAAGTCTCTTTTTTTGCTACTTTTTTGAAAAAGTTCATGCTCAAATTGTAAAGTCTATTTCACTTCAAGTATAAAAATGAATTACTATAAGTAGTTTTAATGTTTTATTTTAGAGTTATTTATTTTGCATACAACTTTTCAATATAAGGTAACTTAATTATAAAAGTGATCCCCATTTCTATTTATAAAAGTGGGTCACTTCATAACGCAACTTACACCTCCACGTGGTCCTTTGGTTATCGTTTATGCCTTTTTTTAAAAGGTCATAACTTTCACATATGAAGTCCGTTTTCAGTGTCATTTTTTTTAAAACCGCCTAATTTTTCGAGATATTTCCATCCAGATCATAATTTTTAGTTTTTAAATCCATATTATATGCATATTTAATATGGATTCTACAAGTAATCTCTTGCTTACCAGCACTGACTACTTCCAATGGAAATCCCATATGAAGGATTTATTAAGAATTAAAGGCTTGTACCGGATTACCTTGGGAAAGGAAACAACACCCACTGATGCTGATAATAAAGTAAAATGTGATAATATGAATGACGAAACACGTGGATTAATCGAAATTTCCATCTCTCATAATTTAAGGTTCCACCTTCAATCAATTGATAAACTCAAAGAAGCTTGGGAAACGATTGAATCTATGTTTGGTAAACACAATATTATTCGAGAAAAATAGTTAGAAAATCCAGTACTAACTTTAATTCCAAATGGATTTTCTTGCATTGAACACTATCTGTCTAAGTTTAAAACACTCAGAAATTTATGTGAAGAATGTAAGATAAAGATAGAAGATGATCGTTGCATATATCTTATTCTTTGTAAGCTAGGTAGTGCATATTATGTGTTTGGTATCTACCTTTTATTCCATGCAAGAGGCTCTAGAGACAACTTATAAAAAATCCAGTATTGATAATTTTTGTGATGCTTTGATTAGAAAGAAAGATAAGCTTGTACAACTTGGAGTGATCAACATTACAGGTACCTCCAACAAATCCTTAGTTGTCCATCAGAAAGATAAACCCAATAATCCCAAGAAGTAACATCCTCGCCACAACAACAAGAAATATAAGGGTCCCAAACCCACTCAGACAACTTCCGCTCCTAATGGTGACAAAGGAGAAAAATATAAAAGTAAGAAGACTGACAGACATCGCAAATTTTGTGATAAATATGGTCATGATGAGTCCAAATGTTTCAAGAAGATGGAAACTTTATAAGCAACGATGAAGAAGCACAACATCACTATTGATTCTTCTTCTTCTTCTTCTTCTCACGGACATGCACTTTCTACATATTGTTTCTCCTTCAATACAACTTCTTATTCTTCTTCTGATGGTTGTCTTATTGATTCCAGAGCATATTATCATATGGCTAAGGATAGAGACATATTTTCTTCTCTAAATGAATGTAACACCAAGAAAATATTTATCGGTGATGATAGATCTCTTAGTGTTGAAGGATCTGGAACAGTTCAAGTAGAAAATAGTCATTTAAATGATGTATTATGTGTTCCAAGTCTTTGTTGTAACCTTCTATCAGTATATCAAATCACTCATTCAAGTGAACATAAAACCATAGAGTTTTCACCTCACCAAGTTGTAATCAAGGATCTAAAAGATCCTAAGCATGTTATTACAACTGGAATTGTTGATGATATTACCAGGTTATACAAGTTTGAAAACTTTGAGTCATCATCTTTTTCCTCAGTTTTTGCTGCTCATAGAGATGACTTGAGCAAAATTTGGCATGAGTGATTTGATCATCTAAACTATCACTCATTTCAACAACTATGTAATCAACATATGGTGATTGGTTTTCCTCTTGTTTCATTCAGAGATGGTGTTTGTGTTGGTTATGTTCTTGGAAAACATCATCGGGACAATTTTGACAAACATGCCTCTTGGCACGCCTTGGGCCCTTTGCAACTTGTTCACAGTGATATGTGTGGTCCACTTTATTCTCCTTCATTTTTTGGGTGCAATTATTTCTTAACTTTCATTGATGACTTTTCTATATGTACTTGGTTTTACTTCTTAAAACTTAAGAGAGAACTTTTTGACAAGTTTTTGGCCTACAAGGCCCTTGTAGAAAAGCAATCTGAACATCAAATTCAAAAGTTAAGAACAAATAATGGAGGCAAATATGTGAACAATAATTTTACAAGTTACTGCACTACACATGGCATCCAAATGCAACACATTGTTCCATATACACCACAACAAAATGGTGTTGCTAAGAGAAAGAACCACACATTAAAAGAAATGGTTAATTGCATGATCCAATGTAAGGGATTAAGTCTAAAGTATTGGACGAAAGAAATCAATTGTGAAAATTACATAGTAAATCACACTCCCACAAAGGCTCTTAAAAATATAACACCAAAAGAAGCTTGGACTAAAATTAAACCATATGTAAGTCACTTCTGTGTATTTGGCAGTATAGCATGGGCTCACATTCCTGATGAGAAAAGGAAGGAATTGTAGCCTAAAAGTAAGAAGTGTATATTTGTTAGTTATTTTGAAGATGTCAAAGGTTATAGACTTCTTCAACCACATTGTAATGAAATTATTATTAGAAGAGATGTTAAATTTGATGAAAATCTCTCCACCTACAAGCCTAATTCAATGATTGTGCCTTCTTTGGAATGCGAGCCATCTTCGACGTTTGTGCCTTCTTCTGTTGCTATTCTGGTTTCTTCTTAAAATGATGAAAGTGAGGATAAAAATCCACCTCTTCCTTCTCACCTTCCTCCAGATGATTCCTTTGAACCTGAACCAACACCTACTCCACCGCTTCATAGATGGGTTCGTTCAACATGAGAAGCAGTTAGTGATCTTGTCGGTGATCCTTTAGATCAGAGTTGGACACGTTCATAGTTCCAATGAGCCTCTTCTCTTTTGGCTCAAGTTTCATAGACTCATGATCCAGAGACATTTGCAGAAGCTTCAGGCCATCCAGATTGGGATACAACAATGAATGAAGATTATCATTCTTTAATGTCCAACAATACTTGGGATCTTGTACCTCTTCCAAAAGGAAGAAAACTTGTCATATGTAAATGGGTCTACAGAACTAAGTATGCATCAGATGGAAGTGTTGAAAGACACAAAGCTCAGTTAGTTGCCAAAGGAGTTTCCCAAGTTGAAGGAATTGAATATAATGAAACCTTTATCCTTTTAGCCAAAATGAATTCTATATGTCTTGTTCTTGCCCTTTCTACCTCACATAAATGGGAGGTCCATCAGATGGATGTTAAATCCACCTTCTTGCACATAGATTTGCAAGAAGAAATCTACACGGAACAACCTCTTGGCTATGTCCATAATGACTCTAGCCTTTTTTGTCGCCTTAATAAATCTCTTTATGGTCTTAAGCAAGCTCCCCAAGCTTGGTATGCCAAAATTGATAACTTTCTTATTGACACCAGATTCTCTAGATGCCATTCCAATCCTAATGTCTATAACAAGAAAGTAGGAAGCCATCTCATAATCCTTTTCCTTTATGTTGATGACCTTATCCTTACTAGTAGTGACTCAAAACTTTTAAACCATGTGAAAACCAGCCTTAAGAAGAAATTTGAAATGACAGACTTAGGTTTTTTTCACTATTTCCTTGGCCTCCAAGTTCTCCAAACCAATGAAGGAATTTTTATTTCCTAGTCTAAGTATGCTTGTGACCTTCTTCTTCTCTTTCACATGGATGATTGTAAATTGTCCCCTTCTCCCTTCCATTTTGGAGTCAAGCTTACTGCCACCTATACTTCTCCCAAAGTTGATGCCACCCTGTACCATCAGTTAGTTGGTAGCCTCTTATAATTGACTCATACCCATCCTGATCTTTCCTTTGTTGTTGGTCTTGTTTACTGGTGTATACAAACACCCCATGAAAACCATTGGAAATTAGATAAAAGGATACTTCTCTATGTTCGTGGTACAATTTAGTTCAGGATATATTACATTTCATGGGGGACCCCTTTATGGTTGGTTTCACTAATTCATATTGGGCCGACAAACCTGATGATTGAAATTCTAATGCATGTTATGTTTTTAGCCTTGGTTCAGGACCTATCACTTAGGATTGTAAGAAACAACAAGCTATTGCAATTTCTTCAGTAGAATCAGAGTACCAAGCATCGATAAATGCAATTTAGGAAGCCTTATGTCTTCGACAGATCCTTTTAGAGTTTGGATTCCAGCAACAACATCCAACCAACCTTTGGTGTGGTGATCAGAGTGTCATCAAGCTCGCCAAAGACCCAGTTCAACATCAGCACAACAATCACATTGAGAAACACATGCACTTCATCAAAAAGATCATTCATTATAAAGGTATTGAAGTGCTCTTTTTCCCTACAGAAGATCAAGTTGCAGACATTTTCACAAAGTCTATTACAGAAGAGAATTTTTCTAAACTTCGATTTATGTTAGGAGTTCAGGAAGTTGTTATTAAGGGGGGATAGGATCTAATGCCTCCTTCCTTATCCTATTGTGTCACTATTTTAAATCATTCAATCCTATCCCAAGTTGTTCTTAAGGGGGGATGTTGGGATCTTTAGACACTTAGGAGTTAATTAAGATCTACTTGGTCTAATGTGTTGTTAGGTAAAAGTGTGTTTCTTAGTGTGTTTCTTTAGTATGCATTAGTATGAATTTGTAGTTAGGAAATCGGATGGTCATGATATGTTCCCGACATAGATTGATCTGATGGTTCATATTCTCCTCGATCATAATGACCATTGATTTGTGGCTTAACACCCGATTGGTCCATGATCTCTATTTAAAGAACATGGACGGTCATTTGTTGATGATTGATTGTGAGAAACTCTCTTGTAAAATCTCTCTGTAATATTTTTCTTTTTGCATTAATAAACTAATCCAATTGGACACATTGGTTGGGGCCATGGATGTTTCCCCGTAGGGGTTTTACCATGTAAAAACATCAATGTGTTGATCTTTGATCTGGTTGTGTGAGTGGTTGCTGAAGGTGTTCATCCTTTGTTGGAATAATTGTGTTTTCAAACACACCTGGCCTATCTAGCGTTCAACCATGGCTGATCAAATAGATATTTCATACCATAATGGTCCATCATCAATACAACCCTTCTTCCAAGCAATTAATTCCTCCACATATACAATGCATGCACAATTGTTGTTAGTTCTAAATCGTGGATGACATACTACTACTCATGCTCATTTATCTTTCTTCACTAATAAAAAATCACTTGTCCTTCTTGCATAATAACTAAATTGATCCCTTCCTTACAATAATCAATGCAAACCAATAAATATTTCTCTAGGTCTACAATATTCAAAACAGGGGCATTGGTCAAGAGATGCATAAGTTGTTGAAAGTTGGATTTCACACTCTTCCAACCATACAAATCTCCTCCCTTTTCTTTGCAATGAGGTAATGGGATGACCGATCTTGGAAAGTACCTTAATAAGCCTCCTATAATATTCAACTAATCTTGTAAATGATCTTACTTTAGTTACATTCTGAGGGGTTGGCCAATCCAGGATTTCCTAGATCTTCTCAGGATCTACTACCACTCCCTCTACTGATATTGTGTGGCCCAAATATTGGATATATTTCTAGAAGAAGTCACACTTTCTATACTTGGCATATATCTAGTGATCTTTCAACACCTGTAGCACCAACTTAATATGTTGTCTGTGCTCTTCCTTGGTTTGGAATATACCAAAATATTATCAACAAATACAAGAACAAACTTATCCAAATATTTGATGAGAACATTTTTCATCAACACATGAAGGTGGCTCGTGTGTTGGTAATCCCAAATGGCACTACCACAAACTCATAACCGTGTCAATATCTCATTCCAAAAGTTGTCTTGTGGATGTCCTCATCCTAGTCCTAACTTGGTGATATCCATATCTCAAGTAAATTTTAGAAAATACTATATCTCCTCTGAGCTCATCATAAATATCGACAATCCTGGGTAATAGGTACTTATTCTTTATGGTCATGGTATTCAGCTGTCGGTAGTCAATACGAAACTGCAATGTACCATCATTCTTTTCAACAAAAAGTGTGGGTTCTCCCTAAGGGAATACACTCACCTTGATATACCATTGATCCATCATCTCCTTCAATTTCACTTTTAACTCTATCAACTCTAGCATACTCATCATGTAGGGTACTTTTGATGTTAGTACTTCTCTGGGTACAATATCTATTGAGAAATCGAGATATCTCTTATAAGGAATTCTGGGTACCTCCTCTAAGAATACATATTTAAATTCCAAAAACACTGGATGGTCCTCAATATTTATCTCCTCACTCTCTATTGCATTGAGCACTTGTATTGCACAAAAGGGACACCCTTTTTTAGTGAACTTCTTGAGCTGCAAAATTGATATCTACCTAACTGATACATGCTTTTGAATGCCTCCCTCATGTTGCCTTATTCATCTTCACACTCCAAGGTCTTGTCATAGCAATTCAATCTTGTATTATGGACAATCAACTAATCCATGCCTATCAACACATCATATGATCCTAAGGCTAGGATGTTTAAGGCTTCTTGAGCATGTATTCCACTCATTTCATATGGACATGCTTCTATTACCTATGCTAATTTTTTCTTAGTCCATGTAGTTAACTAAACACACCATTCTTTTACATGCTTCTTTCATTGTAAAGAACATGCTTCAACAACTTGAGGCGAAACATAGCTAAGATTAGAACCAGTTTCAATCAAAATAGAAACAGGCTTCTTGTTAATTATACCTTCCAGCTCCACCACAAAATCTTGGCGGTCTTCCTATCAATTATCAACAATTTCATATATCCTTAGAACACTCCTAGCCACATCATAAATTGTAGTACCCTCCTGAACATGGTAAACTCTTTCGTTGTTATGATTCCTGTGAGTTAAATATCTCAAAAAATGTTCTTCTCGACAACCCCAACACTATAGAGGTACTTTATTTTGTTCCACTACTTTGTCTCTTACCTACACTGTTGGTCTATTTCCACTCTAATATGGAAAGTCTCATTGATGCACACTTCTGCTACGATGACCGAATAGAGCACATTTCTTGGGATTCTTATATCGAGATGGTTTAAATACCTTCCTCTGAAAACAAGTTCTATCCTTTCTCTTTCGATACTTAAGAGGCTCATGCCTATTCCTGGATTGATCATAACAACAATTAGCCTTCCTAATGGTATCCTCCAAATTTTTAGTCTCATCAAACTCAATCCTATCCTGATAGGACTGTGGTAAACCACTGAAGAATAAATGTATCCTTCTTTCTCATCCTTGAGGTAAGGAACATACCTCAACATCTCTAAGAACCTCTTGGAATAATCATCCACAGTAAGTTGTCCCAACTTGTGTTCATGGAACTCTTTAATCTTATCATTCTAGTATTTCTCTAATAGATAAGCCTTACTAAAATATTTCTCAAATTGCTTCTAGGTCAT
>ML791658.1:97505-137789 GCA_009831015.1 Picea engelmannii
ATTGTGTTAAGGTATTGGGTTGGTACAACAAGTAGTGAGATTAGATTGTGACAGTCACAGTGAAATATTCCTAGAAAAGAACCCATATTATCATTCGAAGACAAATCATATTGATGTCTAGTATCACTTTGTGAGAGACATGGTTGAGGAAAAGAAGGTGTTGCTGGAAAAGGTTGACACTTTGAAGAATGTTGCAGATTCATTAACAAAGTTTTTGAGCACAGAAAAGTTCTCCTAGTGTAGAGTAACAATGGGCATTGTTTCCCTGGATTGTTCACTATATAATCCCCTGGACCCCTGGATGCAAAGAAAACAACAACTGGGAGAATGTTGGGTATGTGTTATATTCTTTGCATGTGTGTGCGTGGGTGCGTCAGATATGACAATTGCAGTTGACGATCCCTCATACTAGTGTTCTATTTGTGTCGTGTGCGTCGGGCGCTTTCCTAGGGGGGTACCAGGGGGGTAGGCATTCCCCCCCCGGTTATGCACAACGTTCGGCACCGAGCGTAGCTCAGGGCAGCGCTTCGAATTTTTTTTTTGGGTTGTTTTTGCTATTTTTAGTGGATTTTGCTATTTTTAGCAGTTTACTAAAAATAATCCCAGTTTTATGGATTAGGGTTTTGGTATCTATGGAATACCTAAAAACATTGTATATATTGTATAGTGAATGGTGAAATTTGATATAATGAATATAAGAAAGGTTTTCTCGGTTGAGGGTTTTCGGTATAAATCTCTGTGTACTATGTGAATGAGCCATTGATTAAACTCAATTTTTCTTAAGAATCTATATTCATTGCTTTACTTCACAGGTTTAAAACTTACAAGATAAAGGTCTTCAGTAGGGTTAAGGATGGTTTCTAGACTTAGCGTTCCCATAGTCTTTCCAGACACATTCCTTCGAGGTTTTAACTCAACTCCTCGAAGACATTGAACCACTCCCCAACAAGAAAGAAACACTTTACTTAGGTACCCAAATGAAGAATTTCCCATCCTACAAATGTTTCATTTCCAAAGGTAGGGAAAACATAGGGTTATCAACCTATACATGCCCTCTTCCTACAATTGTAGAAATCAATTCATTAGAAAATAAGAGAGATCATATCACTCCATTTAACTCAAAATTTAACATTCATTCATCAAACTCCAAAACATTAACATGAATAGAATAAAATTCATAACCATTAATAAACATTCAAGAGACATTTCATGTAAAACACTTATTTGTTCAAGAATGTTTCCTAACCAACTAAATGACTAAGGGGAAATACCTTTCCACACAACCATAGGATATATTGAACCATTCCTTTCTACAACATGCCACCCTTGTGCCAGGCCATGATACCACCAGGGGACTCTCCCAGTTGACTGTCAAATCAAGGAATGGATCAAAAAGGTTACTCTCCTTCAGTCCAATGGACACATCACAAGCTTCCCTCTTCCCACTAAGCTCAGGACCTCCACGAGTTTATCATGTACCTTCCCAATTAGATTTCCCCTACACAGTAGAGTCCCTTATCTTCTACATAGTCCCTCAATGACCTCCCATTACTAGTGTCATTTTCCTTCCAGTAAGCATCAAGTCATGGTCCTCTATTGCTCTGGTATGGAAATGGGTCTTCTCTGTTCCAATGTGCCTCGGGAAAACTTCCTAGTTTCTCTGCTTTCTTAGATATGTATGCATGAGCCCAGTCTGCTCAAGCACATTACCATATGTTTGTGAGTATACAAATCGTCTCTATATGTATGTTCTATATTTGTCTATGTGTGTGGGAATTGAGTGTTCACATGTGTCCAATATTTGTGTATATGGGTGTACATATCCTTGCATATGTGTGTTGTTGTCTATTTTTTCCCTCTTGTTCCTCATTCCTTCTTCCACATTGGAATGTTCTCTCTATTCCTAGGGATCCTTGATGACTTCTGTACAAAGCAATCCCTCAGTGTCAGGCTCCTGAATCGAAGGGGAAAATATTTTTTGTGCTTTTGGAAGACACTTTAGTCGTCCCTTCACTCTTAAAAGTACCAAATCTGAAGGAATTTATAAATACTCAACTACCCAATATGAACACCATCAACAAGTTTCTTAGGGTCAAAGCATCCAAGGTATGTTTTATAGGTTATGCATTTAAGTTTTGTAGGTTCAGGTTGTATTGATGGCGAGCTTCCTAAATTCTTCCTTGAAAATTCCCTGTCCCACTCATGGTATCATGACTAGTACTGCAAGGCTTGCTTCTCACCCAGTTGTCTAGTGTTTTATTAACATAAACACAATTACATGATTCATTAATAACAATACATGAAGTCTTAACATAATTATAATCATGGGGGAAAATAGGGTGTTACAATTGATCTAGGTGGATATTCGTGATGACCCACCTCTTTCACTAACTCATAACAGATAGTTCCCCATCTTGGCAGTTTTTCTTTATATTTTTAGGTCCCAAAGTTTCGATGAGTTTTTGAGGTCATAAACAATGTTTTTTGGCCTTGCGACAATTTGAGGTTGCCATGGCATTCCCAACTAGACTCCTCGGGGCTTGCATTCCTTTCAACCACTTCATATCCTAGGGTTAGGCTTTTGTATTTTAATGGTTTTTTCCTCTTAGGGTTTAGTAATTTATGTTAAAATTCCATTTGGGCCTATTATAATGATCATCTTACAATTGAGCGTAGCTGACACATCTCCCTTGATAGATAACCTACGACCATCTTAGCTAGTTTGTATTTCTTTGCATTTCACATGATTTTTCTATTCCATTTATCAATAGAATTTGGTTTTCACTATATTACTGTGATCTTTACAATATTTATACGTGCGTGTTTTCATTCATATTCATGCCTTTCATTTCATTCTCTATACAATCCATATCATGTACTTATGAAGGATAAGATGGGGGTACCTAGGGAGGTATCTAAAGGGTATAATTAATATAATGTGGTCATAATCACATAATAGGCCCACTTGGTAATTATTGGGTAATATTTAGGCCCACTAGATAGTTAGAGGAAATAATATAATAATAAGGGATAGTTGTCATCATCCCCAAAGTATACTTATGAGAAAATATATATACATGAGTATCATTGTATTGAGATATGTCGAATGATGAGTATTATTTTGTAGAAAGAATGACTTCTCGAGTGATTCCTTTCATAAGGAGTATATTATGGTGTTATTCTACCTTAAGTGTTCTCTCTATATTCTCACGTTTTTTCTCGTGTGGATGTATTTGGTTATTTTGAAGCTAATTCTTTTTTTTATCATTTATCTACTAAGACATATCATACAAAGATATTTTCAAACATACCGACCATGTAACACCCTGAGTTTTGAGCCCTATATTAAATAATGTATTTTGTTGATTGATGAGAGGCCAGGGTGCCCAAACAATTATTAAGAGGCTAGTGTGCCTAGGAAATGTAATTTTTTTATCATTATTAATATAAAACACATCGTTGGATACTAAACAAACAAGGACAATGTTTATAGGGGTCTATGATTCCACAAGAGAGGGGTCTTAAGGGGATAATTATTTATCTCATATTTTATTTACCCATTTTGTTTAATGGAGAATGACAGTTACAAGATCTTCTTGGGAGGAAGGCCAAGTGGTTCCTTGATTCCAATAATTACATAAACCCATCTTTGGTCTGGAGTGGGGGTTCTTCTCCTGGTTCTTATTCTTCTACTTCACTCATTCACTCATTCACACATTCACTCAATTTCTCATTGTTCAAACCTTTTGTTTGTATTTGACTCCATTCATTCTTTAACCCACTCATTTTTCCTCCTTTGTTTCTGGGCTTGGGAAAGGAAAATGAACTATTGAAGAGAAACCTTGGTATTGTTGGATGTAGATATTGCTGGTGTATTCCATCCATGAATCAAGACCTACATGTTTGATATGCTTTGGTATGTTTTCATATTTTCTCACAATTGTGAATCCTGAGAGTTCCATCATGAAGATTCTTGACCAGAAGCACTAGAGATCTGGAAGGAGGTGGACAACCTGAGGGACTACGTGGCAGAGAAGGGGGTCCATACTCTTGGGTTGTGTAGGTGGGGTAGAAGAGAGTTGGTGTAGTTTGGATTGTTGTGGGTGTTGAGAATCTTGTGAGAGCTTGAGTGTTGACTGGTTTGGGAAGCCAAGTGACAATCTAGAACTGTCCTTGTGGATTCATAGCCCTCACTCGGGGGTGACATCATTGTTGAGACTTGGAACAACAATGTCTATGGTTGGGTGGAATGTCCTTGGTCTACAATGAGTTAGTGTCTTGTTTTAGAAAAGATAAGTGCTCTATGTTATGGTTATTTACATGTGTATATTTATTTACGTTGTGTATTTAATTATCTATGAATTTCACACCTATAATATGCATGCTTGTTAGTTATTGTTGTGCATGTTGTATGGTTCATTTATTTTATGCTTGGCATGAATCTTGATCATTCAATGTGAATATTTCATGCATCCTTGTTATTTAAGTTAGATCAGAGGTTGAATTAGTCCAGAATGGGACTTGAAGTTAGCATGCCCATCTTGTGGGTGGCTAAGTACATTACAGATCGGTATCAGAGCCAAAGGTTGAAACATCGAGCCAAAATGAGCCTAATCTATTAGATAGCATCTTGTGGCTAAGATCAAGTACACCTTGAATTGAGAATATCACGAGAAATGGTGCGGTAGCTGAAATGTCAGAGATATTATGTAAAGGATCATAGAGTCATGATTGTTCCTTTGAATTTAGGAGAGATCACCACCATGGGATCGAGGGATATCTAAACCTTTGAATTAGAAAGTGGGTGAACAAGGGGTGTCTGATGGAGGTGAATAGGAGGTTGGGTAAGAATTAAGTCCCAACCGTCAGATCTGGCTGATCGATCATGAACCATCGATTGAAGCCAAGAAGGAAAGGAAGAACTTCGAAACTTTGTCGCTTCGACTATATTGGTATGCAGGAAAAGCCTCAACTACCGAAGGCCAGAGTCATGAAGCCCCATCATCCATCTGATCTGATGGGAGGTGTGGAGGGATATATGTCATTGATCGTAGTCAGATGACATTTACCACTTTGGGAGTTTTCACTCTAAGAGTTTTAAACTTTTATGAACCGTTATAACCTGGAGTCTTGGAGTGTCAAAGTCCCATCGATCATTAGATCGATGGAAGGAATTTGGAAGTATGTCGACCATAGGATATAGTAAGGGTGGAAGGATAGTGGATTTTCAGATCTTTAGAACCTCGCTAGTTCAACGTTTGGTAGTTTGGGAATGTGGGGGTCTTCTGGAGTGAGAATCCTCGAAGCCTAAAGCCTAGAGTTAATCACATCCATTGGTTGTGGGAGGAGTGTGAGCCGTCGATTTTGGTTCGACATTCGACTATCTGGGAGGTGGAATGTGTTGGACTCAAGAAACATTTGAAGCCCGAAGTCTTGGATTTGATTGATGACATGGATTGTGCAACTTGGTAGGGGACTGTGTGGGGACATATGTCACCTGAATTTAGCACCTTTTAGACCCCTATTTGTCCATTTTTTAGTGACATGTAGCACACGTGCCATGGGTCCACATCACCCTAGGTGACATCAACGTGCCATGTCAACTTTGGGAGTATGGCCTCCAGGGGTGTCCAAGTTTCTACTAGTGAAAAGTATCGAAGCCTGAAGTTGCGAAGGCACATGGATCGTCAATCTAAGATCCCTTCGAGACCTTTCTTGATCATTGGATCAAGAAGTAGGAGAAGTAAGGTAAGTACTTCGGAGGTCACTCCAGGGGAGTTGAGAGACACAGAAAATGAATGTCTTGGAGCCTCAGAGAATCAAATTTCTGAATTAGTAGAGAATCCATCTCAACATTTTATTAAGTCACGACCATTGATTCCCATTGAAGCCTTCAGCTGGGGGCAGGGCCATCCATTCAAAAAGATATCAAGTTTCGACCATCTGATCCTTGTTGTTGGAGTTAGTGAAGACTTTGATGAAGTGTAGCTCCAAGAGGAATTGGAAGTTGACAATAGAGAACAGTCGAAGGCCAAATTCTAGAGGACTTGGTCCCAGCACGGGTCTCCTGATAAGGTAAAAATGTTATGGGAGGTAACCCATCCCTCAGTTATGTTGTTCGCACAAGCTCCTGTTGATCCAGATTTTATGAGCAGAACAAAATGACTACGGATTATTATCAAATGCTTAACACAGAATAATAGAGATACAGTAAAACTGGTTTTCTATTCAATAAGGAAATAAGACGAAACTGTAAAATGCAGTGGAAAACAAGCTTGTTGGAATGGTGGCGGCTTATCTCTGAGAAGAGATGTGACGGCTGCACTCATTCACAAGAAGATGATTACAATGAGGCTCTCAAGGAATTTTTACAATAAAAAGGAGTTTCAAAAACCCTAAAAATCCAAAAACTTAACCCTAGGAGATGAAGCGCCAAAAGTCATGCGGGCCCCATTTGGGTAAGTTAGTACATCAACTTCCCGGGGTCGTAACTTTTGCATACGATCTYCGTTTTAGGCGTATGATAACCCATTGGAAAGATATATCCAAGGACTACAACAGTTGCAAAAAATTTCATGATAAAATTTTGCAACCGCAACATACCCCAAAAAACTTCGTTTAGGGCCTCAAAACGGCTCYGGAAGTTCAGGACCCGAAAAACTGCTAAAAATAGTAAATTATCAAAAATGCTAGAAAGGTGTTTTGAGCCAGCTGGAAAAGGTGGGTGGCCACCAATATCCACCTAGATMAATCCTCCATCCTTAGGAAGAAATGGTCTCCATTGCATTGAGTTCCCCCATCAGATGAGGAAATTTCTGCTGAATTTGGCCCCGGGTGAGCCACTTGCCTTGGTGCAGGAGTTGCCCTGCTTTGATGAATTCATAAAGTTGGATCCTTTATTGTCGAGTGCCCTTGATCTGTGTGTCCACAATATGATCATTGTATTCCTATTGTATGTAGTTGGGGTTGAGATCTGCTGGTGTCAGTTGTTGTACTACATCTGAGGTGTCCAATAATGGTGGGAAATAAGGCCAAAGGAGGTCCACGTTGAACACTGGGTGCAAGCCAAGGAAAGGAGAAATGTTGAGCACAAAAGCATTATCCCCCATAACCTTGGTGATGGTGTACGACCCATATCGGAGTGGGCGAAGCTTCTGGTGCGGTCCTATAAGGTGTTCTTTCTGCAAGTGCAACCAAACTTTGTCGCCCACCTGAAACTTATGTGGAACCTGATGTTGATCATGGCGCTGCTTGTACTTGTCATTAGACTTTTGTAGGATATCCTGAACCTATTGGTGGATGTGTTGGATCCTCTCAATGAATCGAGTGGTTTTGTCAGCCTCAGTTGGAGTAGGAGAGGAGTTGGTTGAGGTGACCGCAAGGGGAAGTACAACATCTATGGGACCCAATGGTTGGAATCCCAACCCCACCTGAAAGGGGTTATGGTCGATTGAGTTATGCAGGGCTCAGTTATAGCTATGCTAGAAATAGGGAAGAATCTCATCCCATGTGCGAGGGTGCTTGGAATTATACATGCACATGATATGCACGATCATTCGATTTACAATCTCAGTTTGGCCATCTATCTGGGGGTGGAAGGTCATGGATTTGGTGAGCTTGGTGTCTAGCAGTGACCAGAGGCTCAACCAAAATGTGCTGAGAAATCAACTGTCCTAATCTGAGACAATGGTTTGTGGGATTCCAAAATGTACCCAGACTTGTTCAAAGAAGAGCTTGGCAGTGGCTTTGCTGTGATGCTCTTCTTGCAAGCAACCAGAATTTCCATCTTAGAAAAGAGATCAACAACCACAAAAACACATTCATTTCCCCACTTGGTGGATGGGAGGCCCAACATGTAGTCCATTGAGATGGATTCCCATGGTCTATCAGGAGTAGGAGGAGGGGTGTATAGGCCCTGTTTCTTAATGGTTGGTTTGGCAATAGACCTGATATACTTGTTGACCTCTTGTCGAAGTTTTAGCCAGTAGAAATGTTTTTGTAGCATCACCACTGTATTTTCGATGCCAAAGTGTCCTGCCACCCGGTTGTAGTGGGTTTCCCAGATCAGATTCGCTCACTCACTTGAGGGAACACATGTATGACCTAGACGACATTACAACCCATCCTGAATATGGAAATTATTGACAACTGCCTTTGCACACAACATTTGGTAGCTGGTGACGAAGTCCGGGTCTATCTCATAGAGTTGGGGCCATCTAGAGGTAACATGGTTGTAAGAGTCTAGCACTGTGGTGAGTGTCACGACTGGTGGTCTGCTAAGGCAATCAGCGACATGGTTGGTGCTTCCTGTTTTATACTTGATGTTGAGGTGGAATTGTTGCAAGTATGTGGACCACTTTTGATGGTGATCATTCTGCAATTTTCCTTCTGTCTGCATGAATTGTAGTGGCTTATGATCAGTGTGGATGATTGACTCCCTCCCAAGAATATAATGTATCCACTAGTGGCAGGCTTGCACAATGGAGTACATTTCTTTGTCATAAGTAGGGTACTTATGGACAACATCTGATAGTGTCGCACTATGATAGGCCATGGGGTGGTCGTGTTGCATGAGAATGGCACCCACAGCATAGTCTGAAGCATCAATCTCAATATTAAAGGGTTGTTGCAGGTTTGGTAGTGAAAGTAATGGGGCTGAGCACAAGCGCTACTTCAAATCATTGAACACTTGTTCTTGGGGATGGCTCCATGAAAATTTTCCCTTACCACCACCCCTGGTTATTTGGCTAAGGGCCCATGCAATATGGGAGAATCCCAACACAAACATGCAGTAGAAATTGGCAAGGCCCAAGAAGCTCCGAAGCTCAATGAGTGTGGTTGGGGTTGGCCAGTCATGGATGACTTGGATCTTGGTTGGATCCACATGTATGCCATGTTGATCAATGATGTAGCCTAGGTAATGGACCTTGTCCATGCCGAAGGAGAATTTTTCCAAGTTGGCATATAGCTTGTGTTGTCGTAGGGTGTGCAAAACCTGTTGAATATGCTGCAAGTGTTCGGCCTAAGTCTTGTTGTAAATGAGAATGTCATCAAGATACACCACTACAAAAGTATTGGTGAATTGTAGCAAGATATTGTCCATCATCCTCATGAAAGTGGCTGGAGCATTTCTCAAACCAAAGGGCATGACCAACCATTCAAAAAGGCCTTCCTTTGACTTGAAGGTGGTCTTCCATACATATGTTTGTTCTATCGGGACCTAGTGGTAGCCAGACTTCAAATCAATCTTACTAAAGTATTTGGCCCCCATGAGTTGATCAAGGAGGTCTTCGATTTAGGGAATCGGGTACCGATTTATGACTGTGATTTTATTCAGAGCCCGATAATCAATGCAAAGTCACCAGGTTCCATCTTTCTTCTGTACCATCATGATTGGGCTCTCACAAGGTGATGAGCTAGGACAGATGTGCCCCTTGTGGAGAAATTCTTGGATATGTCGCTTGATCTCCTCATTCTCTAATAGAGAGTGACGATAGACTGGCCCATTGGGCAACGATGCGTCGAGGGTTAGACCAATGGGGTTCTTGACCTATCAGTGCAAAGGTACCCTAGTAGGCGAGGAGAAGATATCCAAGTATTTTTCCATGACCTTATCTACTTGCTTCTGCTATGTGGAGAGGTCGGCTGCAGAGACCCTAGATGTGGTTGTGATTTTTCTCTCATTCTGAGAGAAGATCATGAAGAAGACAAACTTCCCCATCTGAGAGATGAACTTCCTACATTTCTTAGCAGAGATCAAGGAAATAGCACTAGGTGGGACAACCTCGGGTATCCTGTACAATTTCCTGTTCAAAGTAATAATAACACTATGAGGCCTAGACTCATATACAACATGAGGTTTCCATAAATAAGGTTGTCCCAAAAGAACATCCCAAACTTTGAGAGGAGAAACATCACACAATACCTTTTCTTTGAAGGGCTTGATGTCGTACTTCGACACTGTTGGCTGACGTGGATATCGCTTCCTTGGCGGAGCCATCCAATGGTGTAGGGTTGTGGGTGCAGTGTTGTCGGCAGGGCCAACTGCTTGATGACCTCTACTGAGATGAGGTTCTTCTGGCTACCACTATCAACAATGAAGTGTAGTGGGGTTCCTTTTACCCACATCTAGGAATGGAAGAGGTGCTCTCCTTCTTCTGGCTCATCTGGTTCACCATGCTAGAGCTTGGTGGTAGCAACGGTAGCACTGGGTTCCACGTCAATGATCCATCTTCCCCTTTCTAGTTCTGACTCAGAGTCAGAACCCACATCTAATTCAGAGGCTTTCACTTCATCCACCAGCGTCTACTTTGAGCGACAGTCAGCAGTGTTATGCCAAGGGATCTTATGGAAGTCGCACCACTTCCTGGTATCTTTCTTTGTCTTTCTGGTGTCCTTCTTTGCTTGCAGCTTGGACTGGTTGTCTTGATACTGTGCATATTTTCTCTGTCCTTTGTTCTATGGGTTGGGGCCACCCTTTCCTAGCTTTTGTTGTGAGGGGTTCCCTGACCCAAATTGTCGCATCTTTTGTTTGAGATTTTGCTTGATTTTGATGACATATCGGTAGGCCAACCCAAGGATGAGATGTCTAGAAATTCCATTTCAGCCTGGATGTATCTATGCAGAGCACTATGATACTTGAGCACTAGATGTCTCTCTGAATCTTTGATACCCAACTTGGTGTGAAAGGTATGGAAGATATTTGTGAAATCTAGCACTGCTTGGTCTCTTTCTTGCTGCAGTGTGGTCCATTTGGTATACGATTCATCATAACTTCCAACAGGGTAGTATCATTCCTTAATAGCATCCCTGAAGGATTCCCAGGTGGTCATGACTATAAATAATGAAGGTTCCTCTGTTTCCTTTTGCTCACAGAAATTTTCCCACCAATCTTTGACATGGGGAATGTTAATGTTTATGCCATTATTATAGTTATTTGCATTTCAATAGATAAGAGCATAATAAGAACAAGATCACTGAGAAATACACATTCACAAGAGACATGACATTTATCCTAGGAAACCCTCTAGGGGAAGAAAACCCAGCAAAAACTTCCTTATCATAAATAGCTTATACAATGTTCAAGAGATAACGCAAACCAATACAGAAAGTCCTCCCCAAGAGACATGTCACTCTTCTCCCTCTCTCCAACTAGTAATTGCAGCTTGCCTCATAAGAGAATCAGCAAGTGAGTTGTGTGTTAGAAGTGAGGCGCTAGCCTCCTATATATACAAAACTGGCATGTGTGAAAGGTCACCACTGGCAGGGATGACCTCTCACTCTGGGTGGGTAAACCCACCTTTACTTAATTCTGGGTCTTCCATAATAACTGTTGCGGCTGACTTCTTATTCTGCCCTTTATAATTGTCCGATGACCAATCTGCAAAAGGGGATTTGGTCCTTATACAATTACCGACATGATTAATCCACAATGGGGATTAATCTAATAACAATAATAATAATAATGACATGGTTAATCCACAATGGGGATTCAATTCAATAATAATAAGAATGTTCTTTATAGTTACATTATTTCAACACTTCCCCTTAACAAGAAGGGTATTCTTCATCAACATCAAGTGAGAGAGGTCTGCATCATCAGTGGCATCTGGAGGAGAGTATCATCAATATCATCTTGAAACATTGGCTAGCACATTTACAAGTCATCAGAAGTTTTCTTCATCGACAACATCATCATTCTCGAAAGAATGCTATCATCATCTGCATCAAATATGTATCAGTAAAAATGATACCTCATCACAACACTAGGCTGGAACATCACAGTACTACACTAGCTCAATGTCACAGCGGTTAAGCTGGTATCTCAGTGTCAGTCACATCTTGCTTTATGTCTAACAACTAGGTCAGAAGCAAGGAATATCACCATCTCGCTTTACGTCTAACAACTAGGTCAGAAGCATGAATCATCTTTCTTTACATCTAACAACGAGGTCAGAAGAAAGGAACACATCAATATCTCGCTTTACATCTAACAATGAGGTCAGAAGCAAGGAATCATCTTGCTTTACGTCTAACAACTAGGTCAGAAGCAAGGAATCAATGGTGTCATGCTTTACGTCTAACAACTAGGTCAGAAGCATGACTCATCTTGCTTTACGTCTAATAGCGAGGTCAGAAGCAAGGTTCACACGGTGTCATGCTTTACGTCTAATAGCGAGGTCAGAAGCATGACTCGTCTTCCTTTATGTCTAACAACTAGGTTAGAAGCAAGGATCACACGACGTCATGCTTTACATCTAACAGCGAGGTCAGAAGCATGACTCATCTTGATTTACGTCTAACAACTAGGTCAGAAGCAAGGATCACACGACGTCATGCTTTATGTCTAACAGTGAGGTCAGAAGCATGAATCATCTTTCTTTACGTCTAACAACTAGGTCAGAAGCAAGGAATACATATACTCCCCCTTTCAGGGAGGGTCCTTTCGGACTATACCAAGCTTATCTCAAAAGTGTTCAAACTTTGCACAAGATAGAGGCTTAGTCAACACATCAGCAACCTGTTCATCTGTGCTAATGTATTGGAGCTTCAAGGCTCCTCTCTGTACCATGTCATGGATGAAATGATAGCGGATCTCTATGTGCTTCGAACTGTCATGGAACACAGGATTCTCTATCATTTGAATGCATATTTGATTGTCACATAGAATCGTGGTTACTCTCATCTCTAAATCAAATAGGCCTATCAGCAACTTTCAAAGCCATATAGCTTTGTAGCTAGCAGAACATGCAGCAATGTACTCTGCTTCCACTATACTAAGAGCAATATTGGATTGCTTCCTACTCTGCCATGAGATCATAGTTGATCCCAAACTGAAACAACATCTGGAAGTGCTTTTTCTGTCTGCAATGCTTCCTACCTAATCCGCATTAGTATATCCACTCAATTTGAAGTCATGATCTCCATCATAGCTGAGACCATAATCCATTGTACCTTTAAAGTACCTCATCACATGTTTTACAACCACTAGATGAACACGTCTGGGCTCTACCAGAAACTGACTTAAGGAGTTCACTGCAAAATAGATGTTTGGTCTGGTGTTCTTCAGGCACATCAGCAATCCAATAATCTGTCTGTACAGTGTGGCATCTATCAAATCTGACGAAGTGATGGCAACGCGTCCCCTTCACTACCCGCAGGTTGGAAGGTTCACGTGCACACACAGGATCTTCTCTGTGTTCTCAACCCGAAGGACTCAATTGTTCCTCTAATTCCCTATCGGGAATTTTCCTTACCCACAACAACTCTTCAAATGATCTCCCTTAATGATCGGGAAATCGGACTTCGCGATTTTGTGAATCCTATGGTCGCATGCTTATTGCCTCATGATTCCCCGAAATCCGACGTGAGTCAACGTTGACTTTTTCCCTTTCTATCGGAGTTCTCCCTATCGGGAAATCGCTACTCGCTACGTCAACAAATGGAATTTTTGAACTCCGAACCCCGATGTGTCGATACTCCGATGCACGTGTGGGTTGACTATTCAATGGTCCCGTCACCTCATCGAGACTTTGAAATTCGCGGGATCGCGAACCCTGGTGCCAAAGGTTTTGGGTCTTGCCTTTTCCTGATCCCTGATACTATGCCACCTGTCCTCCACTAGCTCCTGATGTGGCCCACACAACTCTCCCATCAAAATATCATGGATCGTGATTCCAAACTGTCTAAATATCCTGTCCTTAAGACCTCCGATATGCCGAACCCTGAATTCTCTTGGATCTTCTGATATGTGTCCCCACTGATGGGCAGTTCTGGGCTCGTCGGGATATCGCGGATCACGATATCGCAATTCTTGTTGCAAAAATTTGGAGCTTCGACTCGCGAATCCCCGATACACGATATCACGTGTAGACCTGACAGTCCTTGGACTTTTGTGAAATCTCCTTGAAGGATTTCGACCGTCCGTTCTCCTTTTCTTACTCCACCGAAATGACGATGGGTTCTTCCACAGAACTTGTCCACTTGCTCGCTAACCTGTGACGCTTCTTGCAAGCATTCAAGGCACCAACTCCTTGTGCTCCCCTTGGTGAGTATTCAATGTCCTATACCTCCTGAGCTTGCTCACGACTCTCAAGTCTTTCAGAAAAATTCTTGCGCACACTCCTTGTGGCAAACCTTCAACGACGTCTAAGTGTTGAAGTCTCTCTCGACTCTACGCACTCCTGCGGCAGCAGTCCTTCAAATATTTACTCAGGTTCGCAACCCTGAGACCTTTAACCAGCCTGCGCACTCCTTGCATGGCTCTTGTGCCCAACTGTACCTTTGAGGAAATGAGAACAAAATCTATCCCTAATTGAACCCTTCTGTCAATGCACTCCTTGCGGACAATTCGACTGCACTCCTTGCAAGAATCCTCTTGGCTCAAATAGAGAAACAATTGAAACTCATTTCTTCCTCCTCTCAGACTTCAATTCACACATGAAATCACATACACAACATATAAAAGAAAATGTATAATAGGAAATAAACATTCATGAGCACATCACATCAAACACACAGAGAACAACACCTACCATGAATTTGAATCAGAACTCTTCTATTAGTTCAAATATCTCTACATGGGTGTTCTTACACAGCTCTCTGTTTTCTCTTGCTCTTCATGTTCCTCTAGAATAATGTTACAATGCACAATGAGGGTGTCTATATCCGTTTTCCCTCTTCCTTCTAAGACTATCTAATCTATGAATTAAATTTCTATCTACCTGCATTAACTAGATTAAATGTTGTCTATCTACTAAGGGATGAGAGTTATCCGCTCAAGGTCCTTTTACAATGTACAAAGGCACCTCTTCTTAAATGACTCATTTAATATTTGCGCAACAGTCCCAAAGCATTTTCAAAATGTGTGCTTCTTGTCCAGCTGTCTTCTGCTTCCGCGCTGGCTCGCTTGATGAGTTAGCGATGCTCTTGCATCACACTCCCTCACTTGAAAAATTTCATGGGCTCCTGTCCATGAGCTCCTGCATGGTCTGTCCATGCTTTTCTATTTCTGCTTCAATCTCTGAACTGGCATCTTCAACTGGGTGGTTCTTCCACTTGACCAGATACTCAAAGTATTATTTCCTCCTAGTCTTCTTACTCACTCTCTTGTCTAGTATGCATTCCATCTGTGGCTTCTCTGCAGCTGGCATCTGTTTTACCCACTGGATCACTGGCTTCTCAGTTCTAGTCTCTACTTCTCCAACCCTGTATGGGTATAAATCTGCAACATTGAATATCAGAGATATTCTGATCCCATCGAGTAACTCGATCTCGTAAGCATTTTCCCCAAATTTTCTCAAGACCTTGCATGGTTCGACTTTCTTCATTTTCAACTTGTTCTATGTTCCCCTCGGGAACCTTTCTTTTCTCAAATGTGCCAGAATTAGATCACCAACTTCAAACCGAAGTTGTCTCTGATGTTGATTTGCTTTATGCTTGTACTCGTGATTTGAATCTATCAGTCGCTGCTTCACCTAGTCGTGAAGATCCTTCATTGCCTCATCAAATTCCTCTGCACTAGCACTGCTAGTCGCAGTCTGTTCTGAATCCCTCAATTCAGAAACTCCTCTCGGCTGCACACCATACACAATCTGAAATGGGCTTCTTCCTATGCTCCGATTCACCGAGTCATTTTATGCAAACTCTGCCTGTGGCAATATGCTATCCCAGCTGCTATGGTGCTCTGTCACCAAGCTTCTCAGCAAGTCTCCCAGACTTCTGTTGACCACTTATGTTTTTCCATCCATCTGAGGATGATAAGCAGAACTAAACATCAAATTAGTTCCTAGCTTCTTGCATAATGTCCTCCAGAAATGCCCTATGAATTTTGTATCTCTGTCTGAAACTATGCTTTTCAGCAATCCATGAAGTCGAATGACCTCTTTGAAGAATAGATTTGTGATATGAATCGCATCACTAGTTTTCTGGCATGGAATGAAGTGTGCCATCTTGGAAAACCTATCCACCACCACAAATATTGAGTCAACTCCTCTCTACGTCCTTGGCAATCCCAATACAAAATCCATGCTTATCGCCTCCCACGGCCTCTCTGGTATGGGCAATGGTTGATAAATCCTACATTTTGCTTCCTCCCCTTCGAATGCTGGCAAACTCTAAATATTTTTACAAACCTCTTGACCTCTACTCGCATTCCTAGCCAAAAATACGACTCTCTTAGCTTCGCGAACATCTTGTCGTGACCGAAATGTCCTGCTAATACACCATTGTGTTTCTCCTTCAACAGATTCTCCCTCATGGAGCAATTTGGAATACACAACTGATTTCCTTTGAACAACAATCCTTCTTGGATCACGTACTCTATCCACTAGCTTCTGTCTCTGAGAACTGGATTCTCAGCTGCTTCATACACTTCTGCAAAATCTGCATCACCTGCGTACATGTCCTTGAGATCATCAAAGCCTAACGTCCTGACTTTGAACTCCTGCATCAGTAAACATTTCCTTCTCAAAGCATCAACCACTTTGTTAGGAGTACCCGAAATGTGTTTGATCACAAATGTGAAATTCTGCATATACTCTACCCATTTTACATGTCTCTGATTCAACTTCTCCTGTTGAGTCACAAACTGTAATGCATGATTGTCACTATATAAAACAAACTCTTTTGGAATCAAGTAATGCCTCAACTTTTTCAATGCTTGTATGATAGCATAAAACTCCTTATCATACGTGGAATACTTCAGTTTCACCTCGTTCAGCTTCTCACTAAAATATGCAATTGGTCTATCCTCCTGACTCAAGACCGCTCCTATGGCAAACCCACTGGCATCACATTTCACCTGAAAGGTTTTCTGAAAATATGGCAACACCAGAACCGGTTGTTCCATGATCTTCCGCTTCAACAGATTGAAGCTCTTCTCCGCCTCTACTATCCAGTGAAAAGACTTATGCCACTTCTTCACTGTGTCCATCATCGCTACGCTAATTCCACTGAAATTCTTGATTAACTTTCAGTAGAAACTAGCCAAACCATGAAAACTCCTCACCTCAAAAATATTTCTCAGTGATGGCCAATTCTTGATCACTTCTACCTTATCTGGATCCATCCTTAACTCATTAGTTGAAATAACAAAACCCAGATAAATGAGCTCTGTCTTCATAAGCGAATATTTCTTCATATTAATCAACAACTTCTCATGCTGTAGCTTCTTCATCACAATAGCCAAATGCTTCAGATGTTCCGCCTTGGTCTTACTGAAAATCAATATGTCATCTAGATATACAATGACAAATTTCCTGATGAATTCCCTCAGGACTTCATTCATTAACCTCATAAAGGTACTTGGCACATTCGTCAATCCAAATGACATAACAAGACATTCATACAAACCTTCGTTTGTCTTGAATGTTGTTTTCCACTCATCACCTTCTCTCATGCGAATTTGGTGATATCCACTTTTCAGATCAATCTTTGAAAAATATTTGGCTCTGCTCAAGCAATCCATTAAATTGTCCATCCATGGCAATGGGAATCTGTATCTGATGGTTATCTTGTTGATCACCCTTGATTCAGTACACATTCTCCAACCTCCATCTTTCTTCGGACTGAGTACAGTTGGAACGACACACGGACTCAATCTTTCCCTGACCAATCCTTTGTCCAACAGCTCCTGGACTTGCTTCTTGACCTCTTCATTTTCTTGCGGCATCAACCTATACACAGATTTATTTGGCAAAGTAGCTCCTGGTATGAGGTCTATATGATGACCCACACTCCTTATCGGTGGCAACAAACAAGGTAATTCATCTACCACGATGTCAGCGAACTCTTCCAGCAGTTCCTAAACCTCTTCTAGTAGATCATCCACTCTTGTGCTAGTCAGAACAATCCTTGGTTTTCTAACCACAAAGAATTGTGGATCTTCTTTCTTCTTCACCTCCATAAGAAGCCCCTTCCCACTCATGAGAAGTACTATGTTGCTTACTTCCGGTTTCACCTCCTTATCCTTTATTGGAAGCAACATATGTGTCCTCCCATTCTTCTCTAGTGTGTAGGTGTTCATTCTCCTGTCTTGAACCACATTTCTGTCATATTACCATGGTCTACCCAGCAATAGATGACAAACATCCATAGGAATGACATCACATAGAATCTTATCATTATATCCTCCTATCTTGAATTCAACCAAGCATTGTTTAGTAACAGTTACCTGGTGTTCTTTTTGTAGCCATGAAACTTTGTATGGACTCGGGTGATCAGTTGTCTCCAGCTCCAACTTCTCTACCATCTCGGTTGAAATGAGATTATCCGTGCTACCGCTGTCCATGATAACCTTGCATACCCTATCCTTGGTCTTGCAAGCTATTATGAAAAGTCTGGTCCTTTGAGCTGAGTCCTCCACCTCCTTCCCGGGTGTTAAGAGAACTTTATGCATCATTAGTGACCTTCCTCCCTCAGCATCTTCATCTTCCATGTCTCGCCACTGTGCCTTAGTGATGTGAGCTTCTCCTTCATCCGTCCTTTTCTCTGGACACTCGTATGACTTGTGCCCATTTTTCCCACACGTGAAGCAAGTGATTACTCCACCTCTTCCTATTCCTCTACCTCTGGTACGAGGAAAAGTGTTTGCGTCAGCATAATCTCCCTTCTGTTCATTATGTTTCCCTCTTTGTTCAACATATGGCCCTCTCTGTGAGGTTCCACCTCTTTCTACTTTACCCTGAGGTTTCTTCCACTCTTTCTTGGGCTTCTGATATTTATCTTGGGCAACCGACTTGCCTTTGGGCTGGCTTCTGCCTCGCCCTCGCTGACCTTGCTTACGGCTCAGCTTCTCTTCAACTTTCAAAGCCATATGATAAGCATCCTCCACAGTTCTAATGGTAACCATGCTCATCTCGTCCTGGATATCATATCTTAGGTTGTTCATATATCTRGCAACCTTCTGATCATCGCTCTCCCAATCACCTACCCTGATGTTCAGTCGATAGAATTCTTTAGTGTATTMTTTCACTATCATCAGCTTCTGTCTCAGGTTCTGCATCCTCCTGAACAGAGTAATTTGATAATATMTTGGGATGAACTTTGCCTTCATCTTTGCAATCATTCGATCCCAACTCTTGATCTTCTGCTTGCCCTTGCAGCGTCTATCTACTTGCAGCTCATCCCACCATAATGTTGCATGTCCCTTCAAGCACGTGACARCATCCCTAACTTTCTTGTCCTCTTCGACATCTTCATAATCGAAGTATGTATCAAGAGCTCGGATCCAATCTAGAAGCTCTTCTGCATCCAGATTCCCCTCATAAATTGGAAATTCCATCTTTGGCTTTTCACCCATCCTTCTAATAGCTTTTATTAGATGCTCGTTTGCTGCATATTCGGTTGCAACTTCTTCTTCGCGCTCAGCCTCAATTTCACTGTCAAAATCAATAAGATCCCCCGCACTAGCTGTGAATCTTTGCGCTATCTTCATGTCCTCGAGTCCTTCTCGGAGATCACGTATCTGCCTCTCCATTTCTAGATCTACCATATGTCTGCCTCTTCTTCACACCTCCCTATCCTCTGGATCAGGTGATTGCCTTTCTCTCCTGGGCAGCATGGTGAATTCTCCTTCTTCTCTACTACAGAAAGCAAAGAGTCTTCCTCAGCTCTGATACCACTTGACGACAACGCATCCCCTTCACTACCCACAGGTCGAAAGGTTCACACGCGCACACAGGATCTTCTCTGTGTTCTCGGCCCGAAGGACTCAATTGTTTCTCTAATTCCCTATCGAGAATTTTCCTTACCCACAACAACTCTTCAAATGATCTCCCTTAATGATCGGGAAATCGGACTTCATGATTTCACGAATCCTATGGTCACGTGCTTATTGCCTCACGATTCCCTGAAATTCGATGCGAGTTAACGTTGACTTTTTCCCTTGATATCGGAGTTCTCCCTATCGGGAAATCGCTACTCGCTATGTCAACAAATGGAATTTCTGAACTCCAAACCCCGATGTGTCGATACTCCGATGCACATGTGGGTTGACTATTCAATGGTCCCGTCACCTCGTCGAGACTTCGGAATTCACAGGATTGTGAATCCTGGTGCCAAAGGTTTCGGGTCTTGCCTTTTCCTGATCCCCAATACTATGCCACCTGTCCTCCACTAGTTCCTGCTATGGCCCACACAACTCTCCGTCAGAATATCGCAGATCGTGATTCCAAACTATCTGAGTATCTTGTCCTCAAGACCTCCGATATGCCGAACCCCGACTTCACTTGGATCTTCTTAAACATGTCCCCACTGATGGGCAGTTCTGGGCTCGTCGGGATATCGCGGATCACGATATCGCAATTCTTGTTGCACAAATTTGGAGTTTCGACTCACGAATCCCCGATACACGATATCACGTGTAAACCTGACGGTCCTTGGACTTTCGTGAAATCTCCCCGAAGGATTTCGAGCGTCCGTTCTCCTTTTCTTAATCCACTGAAATGATGACGGGTTCTTCCACAGAACTTTTCTACTTGCTCGCTAACCTGCGACGCTTCTTGCAAGCATTCAAGGCACCAACTCCTTTTGCTCCCCTCGGTGAGTATTCAAGGTCCTATACCTCCTGAGCTTGCTCACGACTCTCAAGTCTTTCAGAAAACTTCTTGCGCACACTCCTTGCGGCAAACCTTCAACAACGTCTAAGTGTTGAAGTCTCTCTTGACTATGCGCACACCTACGACAACAGTCCTTCAAAGCTTTACTTAGGTTCGCAACCCTGAGACCTTTAACTAGCCTGCACACTCCTTGCATGGCTCTTGTATCCAACTGCACCTTTGAGGAAATGAGAACAAAAGCTATCTCTAATTGAACCCTTCTGTCAATGCACTCCTTACGAACAATTCGACTCCACTCCTTGCAGGAATCCTCTTGGCTCAAATAGAGAAACAATTGAAACTCATTTCTTCCTCCTCTCAGACTTCAATTCACACATGAAATCACATACACAACATATAAAAGAAAATTTATAATGGGAAATAAACATTCATGAGCACATCACATCAACACACAAAGAACAACACCTACCATGAATTTGAATCAGAACTCTTCTATTAATTCAAATATCTCTACATGGGTGTTCTTACACAGCTCTTTGTTTTCTCTTTCTCTTCCTGTTCCTCCAGAATAATGTTACAATGCACAATGAGGGTGTCTATATCCGTTTTCCCTCTTCCTTCTAAGACTGTCTAATCTATGAATTAAATTCCTATATACCTGCATTAACTAGATTAAATGTCGTCTATCTACTAAAGGATGAGAGCTATCCGCTCAAGGTCCATTTATAATTTACAAAGGCACCTCTTCTTAAATGACTCATTTAAGATTTTCGCAACAGTCCCAAAGCATTTTCAAAATTTGTGTTGCTTTTCCAGCTGTCTTCTACTTCTGCGCTGGCTTGCTTGATGAGTTAACGATGCTCCTGCATCACGAAGTATCAACCAACAACTTCAGCTTTGCTTCCATGGGAGTATTCATGGACTTGCATTCTAGCATGTCAAATCTCTTTAAGATTTCGACCATGTACTTCCCTTGGTTAAGGAAGATTCTTTCTGGACTCTGCCATACCTTAAGACCTAAGAAGTAATGCATTAGGCCAAGGTCTTTCATTTCAAATTCTTCGGCAAGTCTCTATTTACATTCATGATGAGATTTTCTTCTCCAGTTAAGAATAAGTCATCCACATACAGTAATAGTATTACAGGTTCATTATCCATAATTTTGAAGTAGAGATTTGATTCTGCTTTACTCTTGGTAAAGCCTAAGCTCGTCAAGAAATTGTCTATACAGCCATACCAAGCTCTAGGAGCTTGCTTTAATCTGTATAAGGTTTTCTTCAATCGACATACATGAGACTTCCTATCTTCAACCTCCAATCCTTGGGGTTGCTCTATATACACTTCTTCTCTGATAACACCATTCAGGAAAGCAGTCTTCACATTCATCCGGTACATCTTCCACTTCATCTTAGTTGTAAGAGCTATAATGGTCCTAATCAAGGTGTATCTAGCCACAAGAGTGAATGTCTCTTCATAGTCAATGCCTTCCTTCTGGGAAAAAGCCACAAGCGGCAAATCTTGCTTTATACTTTTCAATACTTCCATCAACAGCATGTTTAATTTTGAAGATCCATCTGTAGGATACCCCATCTTTATTCTTTGATATGGGAACTATTTCCCGTACTTCGATCTTCATTATGGATTGGCATTCCTCTGTCATGGCATCTGCCCATTCTTTTCTCTGAATGGATTCTTCAGAGCAGGTAGGATCTTTATCTGGGAGATCACATATCAAATTCATGTAACTGGAGAATGGCTTTGGTCATTTCACCTGTCTCGAGGTACCTTTTGGAGCACCATACTTCTCTCCATCTTGAATAAGCTCTCTTTCCCAAGAAGGATTTCTTTTATGGGAGAAGATCATTTGAGGAGGTTCTTGAACTTATGTTATATCATGATCTTCAAGAGTCTCCTCATCAGGGGAAGTTACGACTTCCCTTACAAGTTCTGTAGCTCTGGGCACTTCTCTCACGGATTCTGTAATCCTGGGATTTACAGTTTCCTCTTCATATACTTCTTCAAGCTGGCATCTTCTTGATTTCTTAAGTGATGCTTCTTCATCAATGGTCACATCCCTGCTGATCTCAATGTGGCGATGACCTGGTATGTAGATTCTGAATACCTTGGAGACCCCACAAATATTCCCTTCTTTCCTGAAGGGTTCCATCTTGTTTCTTTTCTTTTTCCGTATATGAATAAACACTGGAAAAACAAATATTTTGAGATGGCTTATGTCTAGCTTCTTTCCGGTGAACATATCTTCTGGTGTCTTGAGCCCAAGTGCACTATGGGGAAATCGGTTATGCACATAAACAACTGTCATTGCTGCTTCTGCCCATAAGCACATAGGAAGATCTTGATCTTCACAGCTTCCAGCATGGTTCTATTCTTCCGTTCAGCTACACCATTTTGTTGGAGATCTTGATCCCAACATATTTGCAAATATTCACGAATTCTTTTGAGGTATATTCTCCTCCATTATCTGACCTGAGTATCTTAATCTTCCTTACAGAAGGGTTCTCTATCAAGGCTTTGAATTCCTTGATCTTGTTGAACACTTCAAATATATCCAGGTCTTTTACGAGAATAATTATTAATGAATGATACATAGTATACATACCCATTAATGGAGGATGATGGCATTGGGCCACACACATATGAATGAGTTCTGGGACTCCTTCTGTCTTGTTGTCCCTCTTCAGAAATGGGTTCTTGATGTTCTTCCCTTGTGCACATCCATTACATACGCCTTCATGGTCACCTTTGAGTTCTAATAAACCTGTGACTGCTTTGCATATGTATGGTAGCACCTTGTAGTTGATGTGAGCTAATCTTCTAGAGTTCACATGGATTCTTCAATAGCGTGGGTCATGGAAGCTTCTGAGTGACCCACCTTCTTCTTTTCCACTGATGATTGCTTCATTTATGATTTCTTCTTTAGCACATTGCCTTCTGCAACCTTCGCTATAGCTTCCTCATGTGACCAAGAGCAAGGTCATCAAAACAGCAAGMAAGAATAATATCCTCCTTGATAATATAAAGTAATAGCACGAACAATCATCATAGTATCTCTTTTAGAGCTTATTACTTATAATTTAGCAAAGATTAAAGGTAAGGAATACAATATGAAATGAGGTCAACACTCTCTTAGTGTTGTGACCAAGCATTCTTCCATGGCAATCTGAAACGAACACACAAGGTGTCTCCTAGAGGAGGTGTTAGTCATATCAGGCAAAGTATTCTCACATGTTATCAAGTATAATACTTTACGACGATTGCTATCTCAACTAAAGTCATTAGCTTGTCATGTGTACCTTTGAATCTTGATTAATCAAACCTGGAGCCTTATCCTCAAGAGTGAGTGCTTACTTTTCTTCTAGGTCTCCTTCACTCAAGTGACGAGTACTTTCTTCAACCTTTCTGTTGTACTAAGACAATAGGTTAGAGGATAAGCTCTATGATCAACTTTTAATCCTTCTAATTATTTGATCATAGCTTCAACATGCAACACTGATCAAGATAATTTCATAGCAAATATATGCATATTAGAATAATCACACCTGGGTTGCATCATTCCTTTGAATGTGTTGGATCTTGAGATCCTTCTGGATCTATGGAAAAAGATCCCTTCTCCTACAAATACTCTTAAGGGTTTAACCATTAACCATATGTGAGTACATACCTCAGATAGAATTTGCAGGTAGTGGCTCCATCTGGTAGCAGCGGTAATCATTACCAAAAACTTCAAGAGTGATTGCAACTAGTTCTACGGCTGCAACTGCAACTAGTACTGCAACTGCAACTAGTTTTGAGACTACAACTACAACTTAGGGTTTTATGAGGAAAACCTAATTTTTCAAACTTCGAGTTTTTTGGTTTTCTCGTGCTTCTGGTTTTCTGGTACTTCTGGTACACTGGTTTTATGGTGCTTTGTGAAACTAGGGTTTCACTTTCTAAGAGATCTAGCCACTGAAAAGGTGTGCTCTAAGTCCCAAAATGATCCTTGGGGGAGGGTGCAGCTTTCTAGGTGGTTTTAGGGCTGAAAAGATTCACTTTTGCAAAACCCTAATTTTTGGGTACGGTAACAGTGACATTTTTCCTCTTGTGAAATATGCTTCCTTCAGGTTGGCTCTGAAACCATGTTAATGTTTATGCCATTATTATAGTTCTTTTCATTTCAATATATAAGAGCATAATAAGAACAAGATCACTGAGAAATACACATTCACAAGAGACACAATATTTATCTTGGGAAACCCTCTAGAGGAAGAAAACCCAGCAAAAACTTCCTTATCATAAATAGCTTATACAATGTTCAAGAGATAACTCAAACCAATACATAAAGTCCTCCCCAAGAGATGCTCCACTCTTCTCCCTCTCTCCAACTAGTAATTGCAGCTTGCCTCATAAGAGAATAAGCAAGTGAGTTGTGTGTTAGAAGTGAGGCGCTAGCTTCCTATATATACAAAACTGGCACATGTGAAAGGTCACCACTGGTAGGCCCGACCTCTCACTTTGGGTGGGTAAACCCACTTTTATTTAATTTTGGGTCTTCCATAATAACTGTTGGGGACGACTTCTTATTCTGCCATTTATAATTGTCCGATGACCAATCCGCAAAAGGGGATTTGGTCCTTATACAATTACCGACATGATTAATCCACGATGGGGATTAATCAAATAACAATAATAATAATAATGACATGATTAATCTGCAATGGGGATTTAATCCAATAATAATAAGAATGCTCTTTGTCGTTACATTATTTCAACAGGGAACAACTTTGAGGAGCGCAAAAGTAATGTTTTCTCTATTCGAAAAGTTATGGACAAAGAAATACCCTTCTAGTAGATTCAACCACTTGTCTACAGCATCTGTGTCTATCTGACATTTGAATATAGGAATATCGAAGTTTATTTGTACCTTGAAGGGGGCGGTGCCTCCACTCGAAGAAGATGCGTCGCCTGTTGGTAGTCTCCGAAGGATTTGCGTGAAATTATCCATCATCTCATTCCTCTATTGCATGAGGGATTCCTCAATCAACAGTTTGAAAGGATTGTCTGTCCCGTCATCTTTCTTTTCTCCTTCCATGAGAGGTCTCTTGGGTGTGCGAGAGATTTTTTCCTCAAGAGAAACAAGCTCAAGGCCCAAATCTTTATACTCCGACCTCATTGGGGACATGCATTAAGACGACAAGGAGAAGACCGCTTTGATACCACTGATCCAAATTTTATGAGAAAAATGAAATGAATACATATTATTACCAAATTCTTAACATAGAATAACAGAGATACCGTAAAACTGGTTTTCTATTCAATAAGGAAATAAGTTGAAACTGTAAAATGCAACGGAAAACAAGCTTGCTAGAATGATGGCAGCTTATCTATGAGAAGAAATGTGACGGCTGTGCTCATTCGCAAGAATATGATTAAAATGAGGCTCTCAAGGCCTTTTTACAATAAACAGAATTTTCAAAAACCCTAAACATCCAAAAATATAACCCTAGGAGATGAAGCACCAAAAGTCATGTGGGTCCCGTTTGGGTAAGTCAGTACATCAACTTACTAGGGTTGTAACTTCTGCATATGATCTATGTTTTAGGCATATGATAGCCCATTGGAAAGATCTATCTAAGGACTACAATAGTTGCACAAAATTTCACAATGAAATTTTGTGATCGCAGCATACCCCAAAAAATTTCATTTAGGGCCTCAAAACGGCTCTGAAAGTTCAGGACCCGAAAAACTGCTAAAAATAGTAAATTATCAAAATTGCTAGAAAGTTGTTTTGAGCCAGCTGGAAAAGGTGGGTGGCCACCGATATCCACCTGGATCACCCATGTGAAAGGACACAAAGCAAGGTGCTAAGGAAGGATTAAGCCTGTGGTTTCGAATCGTGGTCACATGATACATGGTTTGAAGAAATCACTTGGGCAGAATTCAAATTTTCTATCAACTAAGGGGGGGGGTGAAAGAGTCTTTTTAGGAAGCCCTAACTTTCATCTCAAACACCCAATTGGGGAAAGAGTATAGTCATTGGAAAGATGATTCAGAGGAGAATTACCTATTTTAATTTGGATAATTGTGATATATATTTCTTCATGAATTGAGAAGAAAAAGGACTTGTAACATTGTTTTCCAAATTTTGTTCATAATATGAACAACCTTAACAAAATGGTCACTTTCACATTTTGCAAAATTAAGGGGTTTAAACATATCAGTTCAAAATGTGTATTCAAGAAATGGAAGAAGGAGTGGGAGCCTCCTTCCATGATAAAGAGGTTGAAGGACATAATATCAGAGTTGGTAATGCAGAGAAAGAATCCAATGGACACAAGGATAGAGGGGAGCAAGAAAAATTGATAGAAACAGTGAGAAGCCTAAAAATAGAAATACATAGCTAAAAAGCAGAAAATGAGAGGCTGATGAGAGAGAAAATTCATATAAATTCTCAAGTAATGCAAATCTTAAATCAGTTGCAAAGGAAAAAAAAGACGGGATCAAAATCAAAACAAGAGGAAGAAGGCAGGTATCATGAAAGAAGAGATGATTGTGGAAAAACTGGTTACTCAAGAAGTGTTAGAAAAACTCATAGACATCACTCACCTCCCTACTCATGAAGGAAATTTTATGCATCTGAAGACTCCATGAGTAGTCCAGAGTTGTCTCCTGTTAGGAACCAAAGAAGAAGGCATGAAGTGGACAATTTTCAAGGAGAGTTGAGGAAGCTTAAGCCACCATCCTTCGATGGTGAAAGGGAAAGGGAAGATGATGTTGAGGCATGGTTTCTTGGACTTAGGAGATATTTTCAATTGCATAACTATTCATCAAACCTAGAAGCCATAATTTCCACCAACCATTTACATGGGAAAGTTTCTATGTGGTGGAACCAGCCGAAGAAGTTGAGCATATTAATGAGAATAGGATCACTTGGAAGCAAGTCAAGAAGCATTTTCAAAAGGATTACCTCTTAGAGAACTTCTATGACAATAAAATACATGAGTTCTTTGAACTTAGGATGGGAAGCACAACCATGGTAGAGTATGAGAAGAAGTTCTTGGGGTTGTTAAAGTATGTGGGGATTATAAATGATGAGAAGGTGAAAATTCAAAGGTTTTTGAATGACTACCATACTTTTATAAAGAAAATATTCGGTATGATTATCCCAAGACCTTGACTGATACAATTAGGAAGGCTAAGTACCTATATGAGAAAGGCCAAGGAAGAGAATCCATGCAGAAATATTGGAAGGATAAGAAGAAGGAGAAGTATGATCATAGGAAGAAGGGATTCAAACCTTCTTTCAACAGAAGTGAACCTAATAAAAATCATCAAGACCAGTATGCTAAGGATGAATCCAAGAAAGAAGACTCCTTGGGAAAAAGGGGAAGACGAACAATACAATGTTGTGGATGCAAATAAAATCACTTGTACAAGGATTTCCCACACAGAAAGGATAGAGTGAAGACCATGCACAACATCCAAGAGGCTACAACAATAGAATAAATGGGAAGGATTTATGCAGCTTGAGATGATCGACAAGAAGAGTACCAATCAAATATGATCAAAGTGGAATGTAATATCATAAATCAACCTGTTTCTATCTTAATTGATTCAGGAGAAATTCATTGTTACATTGATCCTAAAATAGTGGATATATTACATTTGGAGAAAAGTAAGCTTGGAAAATCAAGTTTGGTCCAGCTAGCCACTGGAACCAAAAGGAGAATCAATAATATGGTCATAGTTTGTTCCATAAGTCTTAATGGTGTGAATACTAGTGTTTATCTAAATATCATACCATTGGGGTCTTATGATATTCTAATTGGAATGGATTGGTTGGAAAAGCATCATGCCATCCTAGATTGTCATAAAAAGACTTTTACATGTCTTAATGAAGAGGGAAAACAAAGCACTTTGAAAGGAGTTCCAAGACCCATCTCTATAAGGGATATTTCATCCTTACAACTAAAAAGATCTTTCATAAAAGGATGTAAATTGTATGCAACCTGTGTGGAGGATCCAAAAAAGACAAAGGGGCCAAGCCTTGAATATTTTTCGGTACTACAAGAATTTGAAGATATATTCCAAGAAATACTAGGGTTTCCACCAAAGAGGGAGATAGATTTCTCTATTGATCTAGTACTAGGAGTTGCCCTGGTACCAAAAACACCTTACAGAATGAGTACACTAGAATTAAAAGAATTACAAATGCAATTGGAAGAATTGTTGAATAAAGGGTACATACATCCAAGTGTTTCACCTTGGGGAGCACCAGTGCTTTTTGTCAAAAAGAAGGATGGAATTTTGAGGTTGTGTATTGACTTTCGACAGCTAAATAAATCCACTATGAAGAACAAGTACCCACTATCCAGAATTGATGACCTCTTTGATCAGCTAAGAGGGGAAATAATATTTTCAAAGATAGAATTGATATCGATATACCATCAGGTAAGAATCAAGGAAGAAGACATCCATAAGACAACCTTTAGAACCAAGTATGGGGATTATGAATTTGTAGTGGTGCCATTTGGACTGTCCAATGCACCAGTTGTCTTTATGTGCTTAATGAATGGAATATTCATAAATTACTTGGACAATTTTGTCAAAGTATTCCTGTACGACATACTTGTCTATTCTAAGTGAGAGGAAGAGAATGAACATCACCTAACATTGGTATTGCAAGAGTTGAGGGAAAATTAATTGTATGCCAAGATGAGTAAGTGTTATTTTTACCAAGAAAATATCCATTACTTGGGGCACATTATTTCAAAACAAGGTATAACAGTAGACCCAGAAAAGATTGAAGCCATTAGAGGATGGCCAATGCTCGTGAATGTTTCAAAAGTCATATCTTTTATGGGATTAGTTGGTTACTACAAAAGATTTATAACATGGTTCTCTAAGATTTCTCATCCCACCACTTCTTTACAAAATAAGGGAATTAAATTTGAATGGACATCTGAGTGTGAAGAGAACTTTAATTTGTTGAAAGAATTACTTACTAGTGCACCTATTCTAAATATTGTTGACTCAAATGAAAGTTGTGTGGTATGTACAGATGCATGCAAGGAAGGACTTGGTCGAGTCCTCAATCAAAATGGACATGCCATTGGTTATTAGTCCAGAAAGATTAAAGAACATGAGAGGAACTATGCCACACATGATTTAGAACTTGATTCCATTGTTCACGCATTGAATATGTGGAGACATTATCTCATGGGAAAGAGATTTGAATTAAGAACATACCACAATGGTCTGATGTATCTTTTTGAACAACCAACTTTGAATGTCAGGCAGACAAGATGCCTGGAATTTTTAAGTAAATACAATTTTGATATCAATCATATCAAAGGAAAATAAAATAAAGTTGATGATTCACTTAGTAGAAGAATACATCTCATGCATGCTACAACTGTTAGTATGCATCAGTCAGATTTAAAGAGAAAAATTTTAGATGTTTTCACAGATCAACATTACCTACATGTAAAAGAAATCTTACAACAAGAAAATGTACAACAAAAAACAAAAGAGTATGAGATGAAGGAATATGGATTACTTATGCATAAAAATAGAATTTATGTTCCTAGTTCTGGAGAACTCAGGAAATGGTATTAAAAGAAATGCATAATGTTCCATATGTTGAACATCCTGGTTACTAGAAAACAATTGCAGCAGTAAGAAGTCAATTATTTTAGTCGGGAATGAAAAAGGATGTTGTTGATTACATCGCCAAATGTATGGAATGTCATAGAGTGAAGGCTGAGAAAAGGCACCTAGCAGGTTTGCTACAACTATTACCAATTCCAAAGAAGAAATGGGAAGTGGTAACCATTAATTTTATAACTAAATTATCCAGGAAAACAAAAAAACATGATTCAATCATGGTAGTGGTTGATAAATTGACAAAGGATGCTCATTTTGTTCCTATAAAAATGACTCATACAACAACTAATATTGCAGAAATTTACGTGAGGGAGATTGCTAAGTTGTATGGGATACCTAATACAAATCTCTCAGATAGAGACACAAAGTTTGCTTCAAATTTCTAGAGGGGATTATTCAAATGATTTGGTACAAATATGAACTTTAGCATATCATACTATCCACAGTCAGATGGGAAGACAGAGAGAGTCAACCGAGTAATTGAAGACATGTTGAGAATGTATGTGATGGATAAGCCATCTAAGTGGGAAGATTACTTGTACTTGGTTGAATTTTCCTATAATAATGGATATCAAGATTCATTGACAATGAGCCCATTTGAATCTTTGTATGGTAGGAAATACAATACTCCGGTGAATTGGGACAACCCAACAGATATAGTGGTACTTAGGCTAGAATTGCTCAAGGATATGGAAGACCAGATGGTTAAGATTAAGCAGAATTTAAAGGCAGCTCAAGATAGACAGAAAATTTATGTAGATAAGAACATGACAACTAGAGAATTTAAAGTGGGGGAGCATGTTCTTTTAAAAGTGAAGCCTAAGAAGATCTCTTTGAAGTTGGGTAGTTGTATAAAGCTAGCAGCCAGATTTTGTGGTCCATTTGAGATATTAGACAGAAGAGGGCCAGTTGCATACATGCTTGCATTGCCTGCTTCCATGAATGTGCATAATGTATTTCATGTCTCTTTGCTAAAAAAATATGTACATGATCCTAACCATGTTATTGATTGGCATATGATTCAGGTAAAGACAAAGGGAGAATTTCAGGTCTAGCCAACGTGAATATTGGACAAAAAAGTCAAAATTCTTCAGAACCAAGTTATAGAGCTAGTAAAAGTATAGTGGACCTTCTACAGTCCCGAAGATACCACTTGGGATCATACAGATGCCATGAGAGAAGATTACCCGCAAATTTTTGAATAAATTTTGAGATTTTGATCTTTGTTTTGTATATGCACTAAGGACAGTGCCAAAATAAGGGGGATGGGATGTAACACCCCAAGTTTTGAGCCCCGTATTATATAGTCTATTTTGTTAATTGAGGAGAGGCTAGAGTTCCCAAACAATTATTAAGAGGCCAGTGTGCCTATGAAATGTAATTTTTTTATCATTATTAATATAAAACACATTGCTCACTGCTAGATGGACAATGGCAAGACTTATAGGGGGCTATGATTCCACAATAGAGGGGGATTAATGGGATAAGTATTTATCTTATGCTTTATTTACCCATTTTTTTAATGGATAATAATAGTTACAAGAGCTTCTTGGGAGGAAGGCCAAGTGGTTCCTTGATTCCAAGAATCACATAAACCCATCTTTGGTCTGGGGTGGGGGTTCTTCTATTGGTTCTTCTTCTTTTGCTTCACTCATTCACTCATTCATGCATTCACTCAATTTCTTTTTGTTCACACCTTTTGTTGGGATTTCACTCCATTCATTCTTTCACCCGCTCATCTTTCCTCCTTCATGTCTGGACTTGGGAAAGGAAAACGAATTGTTGAAGAGAATCCATGGTATTGTTGGTTGTAGAGACTATTGGTGTATTCCATCCATGAATCAAGACCCGCATGTTTGAGATTCTTTGGTCAATGTTTAGCTTTTCTCATAGTTGTGAATCGTGAGAGTCCCAGCATGGAGATTCTTGACCAGAAACACTGGAGCTCTGGAAGGAGGTGGACAACCTGAGGGACTGCATGTAAGAGATGGGGGTCCATACTCTTAGGTTGTGCAAGATGGGTAGAAGAGAGATTGTGTACTTTGGATTGTTGTGGGTGTTGATAAGCCTGTGAGAGCTTGAGTGTTGACAGGTTTGGTAACACGAGTGACACTTTGGAACCGTCTTTATGGACTCATAGCCATGGCTTGAGGGTGTCATTGCTACTGAGACTTGGAACAACATTGTATATGGTTGGGTGGAATGTCCTTAGTCTGCAGTCAGTTGGTGTCTTTTTTTAGAAAAGATAAGTTCTCTCTGTTATGGTTATTTACTCGTGTATCTTTATTTCCACCGTGTATTTAATTATCTATGAATTTCACACCTATAATATGCATGCTTGTTGGTTATTATTGTGCATGTCATATGGTTCATTTCTTTTATGTTTAGCATGAATCTTGATCCGGATTATTTTCGGCACGAAATGAGAGCGGAGATATAACACAAAAATGCACAGAGATATCGCGAATATCCAATAATATAACATAAATGTATCAAATATTCAACCGTAAACACAGAGACACAATAATACACGATTTTTATTAAAGAAAGAAATGTACAGAGACTGTAAAAATACAGGGTGAAAGACCCGCTAGAATGGTGGCAGCTTATCTCTGAGAAGAGATGTGATGGCTACTGACATTTGCAAGAAGATGATTTTACAATGAGTGTCTAAGGACATTTTTTAAAATAAGGAAAATCCAAAACCCTAACCCCGGAAGATGAAAAGCCAAAAGGTTTGCAGGCCTTGATGGAGGTAATTGATACGTCAAATTCCCGAGGGTGTAACTTTTGCATACGATCTTCATTTGGGGCGCTCGACAGAACGTTAGAAAGATCTATATGAGGACTACAACTTTTGATGTGAGTAACATCGAAGGAAAATCCATTTTGCTCCCCGTTTTCCCAAAAAACATCATTTAGGGCCTCAAAATGGCCCTGGAAGTTTGGAACCTGAAAAACTATCGAAAAAACTGCCAAGATGGAAAACTATTTTTCGAGCCCATGGAATAGGTGGGTCGCCACCGATATCCACCTAAATTAATGCTCCCTTATTAGGAAGCAATGGTCTCCATTGTGTTGAGTTCCCGAGGGAGAGAGGGAAACATTTGTTGAATTTGAATCTTGGTGGGTTGCTTGCCTTGCTAAAGACTTCGCGTTGCTCGGTTTGTGGAAGGTTGTCACAAACCTGTTGCTGGCAGGGTTGAATTTGTTCAACTGGTCGGGCTACCTGAGATGACTGTGTGCAGAAGGAAATTTTGTGCTTTGCTGCAATCTTGTCGACCTATTGTTGTTGGATAGAAGGTGCCTGGGTCGAGGCTGTAGTGGTTGCAGTATCCTCCTATTCACCTATTCAACAAATTATGAAGAAGATAAATTTTGTAGTATGATATACTACCTTGTGGCACTGTTTAGGTGGGATAGTAGTTGGGACTACCTCTGGTATTCTATAGAGATGACCCCCCAGAGTAACAATGACGCTACAGGGTCGAGACTCATAGATAGCATGATGCTTCCACATATATGGTTGGCCCAAGAGAACATCATAGAAATCCAATGGGGAAACATCGCATAATACCTCATCCTTGAAGGGTTGGATGCCGTATGACAATAAACATTGTTGGCTAACACGAATATCTCGTCCCTGGAGAAGCCACCCGATGTTATATGGTTGTGGGTGTGGTGTTGTCGACAATCCCAACTATTTGAGGACCTCTGCTGAGATGAGGTTGTTTTGGATTCCGATATCAACAAAAAAATGTAGCGAGGTCCCCTTCACCCACATCTGTGAATGAAAAAGGTGTTCCCCCTCTTTAGAATCTATTGGTTCTTCTGGTTAAATTATTGTGGTCATGAAAATAACAGTGGGGTCTACGTCGATTATTTGTCTTTTACCAGTATTTTCAGAATCAGATTATGAATCAGGGTTCAACTCCTTGTCTTTGATCTCGACCACCAATAAATGTTTTGAGTGACATTCATCAGTGTTGTGCCAGGGGATTTTGTAGAAATCACACCATTTTCTAGTGTCCTTCTTCTTATTTTCGTGACCCTTATTTTCCTGTGGCTTAGAATGGTTTTTAGGAATTTGTTTGTTAGGGTCATCTTTCTCATACTTCGGTTATTGCGTATTTGTAGACCCGAACTCCTGTTTGTTCTGGTGCTTAAATTTCTGCTCGATTTTAACAACATATCGATAAGCAAAACAGAGTGATGAGATGTTTAGAAAATCCATTTCAGTTTGGATGTATCTGTGTAGAGCCCCGCAGTATTTCAGAACCAGATGTCACTCAAAGTATTTGATACCCAGCTTGGTGCGCAAGGTATGGAAGGTATTGGTGAACTCTGGAACTGCTTGGCCCCTCTCTTGTCGTAGTGTGGTCCATCTCATGTATTGGTCCTCATAGTTGCCAATGGGGTAATATTGTTCCTTTACTGCATCCACAAACAAATCCCAAGTGGGCTCAGCCCCATATATTCCAAACTCCTTTGTGGAAATTTTATCCCAATAAGTTTCCCACCAATGTTTGACATGGGGGAGAGCCTTAAGGAGCATGAAGATGATCTTTTCTCTGTCGGAAAGATTGTGAACAAAGAAATAACCTTCTAACAAATTTAACCATTTATCTAGGGCATCTGCATCTATTTGACCTTCAAATATAGGAATATCAAAATTGACCTATACCTTAAAAGTCGAGGTGGCCCCAAAGTGGTTGCTTGATGAAGATGCACCTGATGCTATTGGCAGGCATTGAAGGATGTGGGAAAAATTCTCCATCATTTCGTCCCTCTGTCGCGTGAGAGCTTGCTCAAGCAACAGATTGATAGAATTGTCTACTCTGTCATTTTTCTTTTCTTACACCATTGAGGGTTTATTGGGTGTGCGAGAGCGATTTTCCTAAAGAGAGACAAGATTGAGACTCAAATTTCTATACTTGGACCTCGTCGAGGACATGCACTGAAAAAATGATCAAGAGCAGCCTACTTTGATACCATTGATCCAGATTATTTTCGCCACGAAATGAGAGCAGAGATATAACACATAAATGCACAGAGATATCACGGATATCAAATAAGATAACATAAATGTATCAGAGATGCAACCATAAACACAGAGATACAGTAATACACAATTTCTATTAATGAAATAAATGTACAAAGACTGTAAAAATACAGAGTGAAAGACCTGCTAGAATGGTGGAAGCTTATCTATGAGAAGACATGTGATGGCTAATCACATCAGCAAGAAGATGATTTTACAATGAGGCTCTAAGGGCCTTTTTTAACATAATGAAAATCCAAAACCCTAACCCCGGAAGATGAAAAGATGAAAGGTTTGCAGGCCCTGATGGAGGTAATTGATACGTCAACTTCTCGAGGGCATAACTTTTGCATACAGTCTTCGTTTGAGGTGCTCGATACACCGTTAGAAAGATCTATCCAAGGACTACAACTTTTGATGTGAGAAACATCAAATAAATTTTCATGTTACTCCCTGTTTTCCCAAACAACATCATTTACGGCCTCAAAATGGCCCCGAAAGTTTAGAACCCAAAAAACTGCCGAAAAAACTGCCAAGATGGAAAACTGTTTTTCGAGCCCGTGGAATAGGTGGGTGGTCGTCGATATCCACCTGAATCAATCCTCCCTCCTTAGGAAGTATGGTATCCATTGCGTTGAGTTCCCAGGGGAGAGAGGGAAACATATGCTGAATCTGAATCTTGGTGAGTTGCTTTCCTTGCTAGAGATGTCGCGCAGCTCGATTTGTGGAAGGCTATCACGAACCTATTGCCGGCAGGGTTGAATTTGTTCAACCAGTCAGGCTACCTGAGATGAATATGTGTAGAAGGAATTTTTTTTCTTTGCTTTAATCTTGTCAACCTGCTGTTGTTGGATAGAAGGTGCTTGGGCTGAGGCTGTAGTGGTTGAAGTATCCTCTTGTTCACCTTTTGAACAGATTGTGAAGAAGCTAAATTTTGTAGTATGAGATACTACCTTGCAGCATTGTTTAGGCGAGACAGTATTTGGGACTACCTCTGGTATCCTGTAGAGATGACCCCCAAGAGTAACAATGACACTACGGGGTCGAGACTCATAGATAGCATGGTGCTTCCACATATATGGTTGGCCCAAGAGAACATCACAAAAATCCAATGGGGAAACATCACATAATATCTCATCCTTGAAGGGTTGGATGTTGTATGACAATCGACACTGTTGGCTGACATGAAGATCTCATCCCTGGTGAAGCCACCCGATGTTGTATGGCTGCGGGTGTGGTGTTGTCGACAATCCCAATTGTGTGATGACCTCTTCTAAGATTAGGTTCTTATAGCTTCCATTATCAACAATAAACTGTAGTGGGTTCCCCTTCACCCACATCTGTGAATGAAAAAGGCACTCCCCCTCTTTAGGATCTGTTGGTTCTTCTGGTTGAATTAATGTGGTTGCAACAATAGCAGTGGGGTCTGCGTCGATGATGTGTCTTTTACCAGTATTTTTATATTCAAATTCTCAATCAGGGTTTGGCTCCTTTTCTTTAATCTCAGCTACCAATGACTATTTTGAGTGACATTCATTGGTGTCGTGCCAAGGGATTTTGTGGAAATCACACCATTTTTCGATGTTCCTCTTCGTCTTTTTGTGACCCTTCTTTTTCTGTGGCTTACAATGGTTTTTAGGAAGTTGTTTGTTAGGGTCGTCTTTCTCATACTTTGGTTCTTGCGGATTTGCAGACCCAAACTCCCATTTGTTCTAGTGCTTAAATTTCTACTCAATTTTAATAGCATATTGATAAGTAGAACCAAGTGATGAGATGTCCAAAAAATCCATTTCAGTTTGGATGTATCTATGTAGAGCCCCGCGGTATTTCAGAACCAGATGTCGCTCAGAGTCTTTGATACCCAGATTGGTGCGTAAGGTATGGAAGGTATTGGTGAACTATGGAACTGCTTGGCCCATCTCTTGCTGTAGTGTGTTCCATCTCATGTATTGGTCCTCATAGTTTCCAATGGGTTAATATTGTTCCTTTATCGCATCCACAAACAAATCCCAAGTGGGCTCAACCCCATATATTCCAGATTCCTCTGTGGAAATTTTCTCCCAATAATTTTCCCACCAATGTTTAACATGGGGGAGAGCCTTAAGGAGCGCGAAGATGATCTTTTCTCTATCAGAAAAATTGTGAACAAAGAAATAACCCTCTAATAGATTTAACCATTTATCTAGGGCATCTGCATCTATCTGACCTTCAAATATAGGAATATCAAAATTGACCTATACCTTAAAAGGAAAGGTTCCCCCAAAGTGGTCACTTGATGAAGATGCACCTGATGCTATTGAAAAACATTGAAGGATGTGGGAAAAATTCTCCATCATTTTGTCCCTCTGTCGTGTGAGAGCTTGCTCAAGCAACAGATTGATAGAATCGTCTGCTCTGGCGTTTTTATTTTCTTCCTCCATTGAGGGTTTCTTGGGTGTGCGAGAGCAATTTTCCTCAAGAGAGACAAGCTTGAGACCCAACTTGCTATACTCGGATCTCGTCGGGGACATGCACTGAAAAAATGATCAAGAGCAGCCTGCTCTGATACCACTGATTCAGATTATTTTCGGCACGAAATGAGAGTGGAGATATAGCAAAAAATGCATAGAGATATCACGGATATGCAATAATATAACATAAATGTATCATATATGAAACCATAAACACATAAATACAGTAATACACAATTTCTATTAATGAAAGAAATGTAGAGAGACTGTAAAAATACAGAGTGAAAGACCTGCTAGAATGGTGGCAGCTTATCTCTGAGAAGAGATGTGATGACTACTCGCATTCGCAAGAAGATGATTTTATAATGAGTCTCTAAGGGCCTTTTTTAACATAAGGAAAATTCAAAACCCTGACCCCAAAAGATGAAAAGCCAAAAGGTTTGCAGGCCCTGATGGAGGTAGTTGATACACCAACTTCTTGGGGGCATAACTTTTGCATATGATCTTCATTTGGGGCGCTCAATACACCCTTAGAAAGATCTATCTGAGAAATACAACCTTTTATGTGAGCAACATCGAAGGAAACTTCCATGCTGCTCCCCATTTTCCCAAAAAATGTCATGTAGGGCCTCAAAATGGCCCCAAAAGTTTGGAACTCAAAAAAATACCGAAAAAACTGCCAAGATGGAAAACTATTCTTCAAGCCTGTGAAATAGGTGGGTGGCCACTGATATCCACCTAGATCAAATATTGACCAATGCAAGTGAATATTTCATGCATCCTTGTCATCTAAGTTAGATCAGAAGTCAAATTAGTCCAAAAGGGGACTTGAATTTAGTGTGCCCGGCCTGTGGGTGGCTGGGTACATTACAAACCATCATCATTTTATTTTTTTGAGCTCTCAAGCCAAGATATAAGAGTAGCACCAAACCAAATGGACCTTTTATATTCAATAGTTTCACTTGGTGATTTAATATAAGAAGGGTAGTTCCAATAGAACAACATATCTTCTCATCCATCCTCTGGTTTATGCATTTACCATTTTTAACATTAGAGTCCTTGTTTATGAATATTAGAAGCAACACCACCCTTTTGATACTTATTTTTGGCTCTGTGCTATATGTGTTGCAATCTACTAGCAAAGTAAAACAATCTCCTTTTATATATTTTTTTCTTCATGAGGGTAGGTTATAGAAATTAAATTACTTGTGTCCCTACCACAAAAGACCACCTTCTTTGCATCAAAGAGGCCCATGCTTCCACATATAGAGGTAATTTTGGGGTCACCAAAACTCTACACCATTTGCAATTCAATATTTTTTTGGCCTACTATGAAGAAGTAGTTCACTTCTTCCATTTGTACATGTACCCTTTGCAACACTTCCAAACCTAGTAATTGTAATCTTAGAATCTACCAATCTTTGCCTATCCCTAACCAACCTTGGACTTCTTCTCTATGGATTTTATCAGGGTTCCCCTATGATAATTTGTGGGTATAACTCTATATTTTTGATTGAGTGTCATTTTCCAAGATGGTTGTGTTTATTCCCTACACCAAAGAAGTCACTAATCATAAAGTCACGACCTATTTTTCATTCACGTGTGGGCTCATTTTGGACTCCCACTCACCATCATATATAATGAGGACTCTTGGTACCTCAATGATTTTTTGAAAACTCTTTCACATTTCATGGGTTGTCAACCACAATATTTTGTTGTGTTTCACCCCTAAACCGATGGGCAAAAGTGAAGTGGTCAACCACACCCTCATTCATGTATTTCACATGTTATACTACAAGCATAAAGAATGAGATAATGTAGGGACCAAATTAATTTCATTCTATTAAAATCCATAAGTTGAAACTGATAAGATTACTTCTACATAGAAGGACTCAATAGTTTCTTTCATTCATCATATAAGCATGTTAAATTAATTAAAGAACAAAAATTTCATAACAGAATAAGAATTACTTAACAAAATAAAATAAATTACCTCTTCCTGATGCTAATTCCCCCATTGATCTGGTTGTCCTTCGCTGAAGTTGAAACTATGTCAAACACTGCCCAAAACCGATTTTTCCTCCATGCCAGCTAGGAGTAGCCTGTCTGGCTCCCTAGCTCCAGGATACCGTAAGGATATCCCGGCCCCATGCCCAAAACCCCCAGCAAACCGGTGCCTCTTGCTTCTGATTCACCAAAAACCCCCAAAACCAAACTCCTCACACTAGAGATCTCCACAGAAAAATCTCCCACAGAAATATATCCTCCTCCTCAAAATGATTCCCGCCTCCCAAAAGAATGATCCTTCCTGTAAGACTCTTCCCCATCATATTCCCCCTTCACCGACTCTCCTCCCCTTCATTAATTTCCTTATCCCTTTATTTATTATCTTATCCCCTTATTTATTATTTTATCCCCTCCATTTAATGTTTCTTTCCCCCCCTTCATATGTAAGTCTTTAATTAAATATACTAAAAATTATTAACCCCTTTAATTCATTACTCAATTAATTAATGAGTCAATCAATTAATTAATTAATCATTGATAGATATGAACAAGTAATTAATAA
>ML791658.1:149520-184849 GCA_009831015.1 Picea engelmannii
CGTGCCCAAAACCCCCAGCAAACCAGTGCCCCCTGCTTCTGATTCACCAAAAACCCCCACAACCAAACTCCTCACACCAGAGATCTCCATAGAAAAATCTCCCACAGAAATATATCCTCCTCCTCAAAATGCTTCCCGCCTCCCAAAAGAATGATCCTTCCCGTAAGACTCTTCCCTGTCATATTCCCCCTTCATCGACTCTCATCCCCTTCATTAATTTCCTTATCCCTTTATTTATTATCTTATCCCCTCCATTTAATGTTTCTTTTCCCCCTTCATACGTAAGTCTTTAATTAAATATACTAAAAATTATTAACCCCTTTAATTCATTACTCAATTAATTAATGAGTCAATTAATTAATTAATTAATCATTGACAGATATGAACAAATAATTAATTAATTAATATTATTAAGAAATAATTATTGTTTAACTAATATATTAGGACACTCAGATTATCAAATTAATTATAATTAATAATCCCTATACATCTATTTAAACAGAGTTGTTACAAATAATTACCTATGCATTGCTCATTCCATTTATAATAAAGATGTCCCTAATTCCATGGGATATTCCCTTTCAAAGTTTATGGTTATATGAGCTACCTATAGCACTCCCTTTAGCAAACTACACTCATTCACAAAAATGAGAGTAGCATGCTTGTAAAATATGACAGATCCATCATTAAATGCAACACATCCCTGAAAAAATTTAAACAACTACTATAACTGTAAATATGTAAATTCGTTACCAATACAGCCAATCAAATCCGATATATAGCACAACTTCGAGGGACGAGCTAGAAGTGAAAATGAGCTTGGCACAAAGAACCTCCCGATCCATATTTATGGGAAAAATCACACTTTGAAAGTGGTGTAACATCAAGATTTTTCTTTAAGAAACAATCAAGAATTTTAATGCCTGCCACTCGGCCCAAAAAAAGCTAATTCCCTTCCTATGACAAACATACCATCATTATTATGTATAAACATTACAATTTCTTAGTGGAAACATTATTAGTAGAAATTCACGGAATAATTTCTAAGGTGCATTTTGATCGTTTTTTTTCCGCTTGCCGTATAATCTTTTTAGTGGACAAACATACCATCATTACTAAAAGTTAAAGTAAAAGCATTCCCAGGCTTTCAAACGACAAATACACTGTCATTATTATTTTTAGTGGAAACATTATTGCTAAAAGTTAAAGCAAAAGCATCCCCGGGCCCTTCAAAGGACAAATATACCATCATTACTATTTTTAGAGGAGAAACATTATTGCTAAAAGTTAAAGTAAAAGCATCCCGGGCCCTTCAAAGGACAAACATACCATCATTACTATTGAAAACATTATTGTTAAAAGTTAGAGTAAAAGCATCCTGGGCCTTCAAAGGACAAACATATCACATTAATATTATTGCTAAAAGTTAAAGTAAAAGCATCCTGGGCATTAATATTATTAGAAAATGTTATCCCGGAATAATTTGTAAGGTGCACTGTACTCCGACACTATGGACCATTTTTTCCCGCACAATGGTCGATGATAAAGTGTGATATGTCATGTCACCTGCAAGTGCGTAATGTTGATGACGTGTGATATCTTATGTCACGTGCAACTGCGTAATGTGATGCGAAATTGGTAACAAGTAGAAAACATTATATGATTGAATAGAGAGGAGGAGGATCATATGCAGTGGAGCATAATACTAAGGTCACATGCATCTAATGAAGATTTAGCATCAAGTTAGAATGACATTCATCTTATATTCAACATATTTTTATACCTCACGACAAGACAGGTTATATTGTTTTAGATTGACACTTGATGTATTTTTTATTTATTTATATGATGTTTTATAAAGTTTATGTATTATTTTTTATTTGTATGATGTTTTATAAAGTTGGTAAATTATATAGTGTTAATTTTGGTTTATAGAATTTGAAAAAAGAAAGTATTGATGTGATGTGATTGTTTTTATGTGATTTTAATCACTATTTTTATACTAAAAGTAAGTAAAAATATTAAAAAAATTTGAAAGCATTATTGTCCTTTTACATTAAATCAAATCAAATGAAAATTAAATAAATTGAAAAATTAAATTAAATAAATTTATTGTTTTAAAAGCATCATATTCTATTTCATATTAAATTGATAAATTATATTATGGTTTTTGATAGTTTTGTGGATGTACGTTTACTGAAAACTTTTTCAGAGAATTGGATTGGGGCTCAACAATAAGATTAGAGAATTGGGGGCTCAACAACAAGAGCATCTTATAGATCCATTAAAGGACACAACATGTCACTCCAAAAATTTGAACCTAGGTGGGGAGGGTAACACTTGGTAATTATGGAGAAAGTATTTGTTAGGTAGTTTTGATTGTGTTTGTATTTAGGACTTAGATCCTATTTTCCAGGAGGTTGTTTGATCTCCTTAAATGAATGTAATCTTATATATGCATGTATCTTTGATTGTTTAAGGTATGAAGTAGCAGTGTTTCAGCTTGTCTAGCATATGAGTTGTAGGTTCATTCATTTTTTGTCTTCCTATTTTTAAGTGTAACAACAATTCCTCCCAACCATCCAAGCTAGCTATATATATATATATATATATATATATATATATATATATATATTTGTGAGGCCTATTATGTTCACCATCTAGTTGGTGACATGTGTGTGTGTATAACAAAAGAATTCAATGTTTACCATAAATAAAATACAATGCAAAATGATTCAGTACTATCAATAATAGTATGATAAAATAAAATGGGTTTCTTATTTTATTGCATCATAAAATATTGTAAAATGACAAATAATAAAAACAATTATTTATTATAAAAAATATTTGATTTTGAGATGATTAACTAAAAAATTGTAAAAGACAATCAATTAAAATATAACATATTGGTGCATTGTATTCTTTTGAACTAGCTAAATGGTGTGCCATATAATAGATAGCGATGCATTCTCATGAGTCAAATGCACTAGTGCCTATTAATTATATTAAAACACAGATGCTTAATTTAAACGACATAATGTACGATTGTTTATATTTATCATTTCAAAATATTACGATGTCGATGCTTTACATATAATATATGCATAGGTTCTTTAAATATAATATACATAGCAGTGCTTAGTAACAAATATTGGCACCGACATATCATCTTGAATATTCAAAATTTAACTACCCTTTAGTGCACATGGTAACACATGCATCGATGTGTACTACATAAAAGAGCTCTAATGTGCCATAAAATAAAAGGAACGACCTAATGCGTAGTATTTATATGCACATCGTTGCTACATAAAAAAAAAATACCGACCAATGTGTACATTGACACGAAAAGCGTTGGTGCTTCATATAACATAAAATACAAAATTGGTGCAAATATTTTTAAGAGCACTGATGCTTTTTACTTTTGTGTGTGCATTGATGCATGTTACTTAAGAACACATCAGTACATTTTACAAATACAAGAACAAAAGAAAACTTTGCTACCTCTTCCTGCCCAATTTTTTTTAGTTATATGGAACATATGTTAAAACCTTTGTTGAGACCTCCATTTTGAATAACAGAGGTTGTAGTGAAGGTCTTTTCGATTTTTTTTCCAAATCTTGTAACACTAAAACCCTCTGCTACAAGCTAGTTTCCTTGTAGTGATATCGACATCTTCCATGCGTTGTACTCAAAGATGGGTATCAGAGACTCCGAGTGGAACCTAGTTTTGAAGTAATGTAGTGGCCTACACAGGTACATCCAAATAGAGATGGATTTCTTGGGAATCTCCTCATTGGGATCCACTTATTGATATGATGTCAAAATATAGTATAAGTTTAAGTAGGGGAATAAGAAGGATTTTGGGTCCACAAATACACTACAATAGAAGGATGGTAAAGGTGGCCCTAAATCACATACAAAATGATAGAGAAAAGAAAGACAACCTCAATACAACCATTCCAAGCCATAGGAAAATAAGAGTAATATGAAGTTGAAGAAGGAATTTAGAAAGTGGTGCGAGTTCCAAAAAATCACATAGCACAACACTGATGAATGCCACTTGAAACATTCATTGTTGGTTGATCTCAAAGAAAAATAACGAAACTATGGCTTAGACTCTAATTTGGAGCAGGATAAGGGAAAGAAGATCATTGATGTAGAACCTAGTGCTACCATTATGATTGCAAAGATCCAACTGGAAGAGTCATAGGGGCCTGAGGAGGGGAAAAACCTCTTCCATTTATAGATGTGGGTGAAGGGGACTCCACTACTTTTCATTGTTGATAGTGGTAGCTAGAAGAACTTAATCTCAACCCAGGTCATCAAGATATTGATGTTGTTGATAATGACACACCCCCAACCATACACCATTGGTTGGTTGATCTAGGGACAAGACCTCCATGTCATCCAACAATGTCGTCTATATTACAACATCAAGCCCTTCAAAGATGAGCTATTGTGTGATGTTTCCCCACTTGAAGTTTGTGATGTTCTTTTAGGAAAACCCTATATGCAAAAATGTCATATTATTTATGAGTCCATACCTCATAGTGTGGTTGTTACTTTGGAAGGTAGTATTTATAGGGTACCATAGGTAGTTTCAACTACTGTAGTTTCCTTGATCTCGACAAAGTAGTGATGAAAGGTAATCTCTAAGACTAAAAAAATTGTCCTCTTAATGGTTTGGTCAAAAAATGAATGGAATGTCATTGTGACCGCCATTTCGCGAGCATGGGGCCTCTCTATACAAAAAAAGGAAAGTGGACAATATTGTAGAGGAATATAGATATATTTCCTCTTCACCTGTAGGGATTCCTTTGCACCACTAGGTAAAACATTCAATTGACATGAAACCCAATATTTGTTGATGTTTTGGTAGCAGCGGGAGGTATTCTCTCCTCAACAACTTTTCTTAGAGAAGAAGAAGATTCCAAGAAGTCAAAGGAATACCATTAAACAATTGAGGAACACCCTAGAAGGCATCAACTCGAAAACGTGATGATAAACAAGTCAGAGACAATTTATACCTACTTCATGAATATTTCTCAGATCAAGGATCAAAAAGAGGCTATTGGAGATTAAGTGGATGATGCAAAGCTTGTGAATACAACTCTTAATGGCTTTCCTTCTTATTGAGATGATTTTGTTTAGGGAACTTGTGCAAGAAGGAAATTTCCCAAATTCAACAAGATATGGACATACTATACCCAAGAAGAATCAAAATTGATATCCAAGTCGCAAAAGACCAATGATGATACAAAAAGGATCCAGAGAATACTAAGGACAACTCAGAATTCACAGAAGCAACTCAGGAAGCTCAGAATGGCCTCAATAGAGAGAGAAAGGGAAACAATTCAAAGTCCACAAAAATCAGTGAAATTGGCATCATCACGAAGAGTGCATTAGAAGATTTCCAACGGTGTAGACGAATCATCAAATGGAGTTACGGATCGAAAGATATTCACAATCAAATTTTTATTCAACCTAGCCCAGTCAGCAAGGGATGAATCAACATCCGTACTGTTGACGTCAGCATTAGTACATATGACTTCAACATCCGTACAATGTACATGGCACACGTAGAAGGCGACACATGTCATGATGAATTCAACATGGTGACGTGGAAACATTAGAGGTTGCCTCGTGTCACTCGTTTTTGGAATTTTCAGGTCAATCCGTGGACCAATAAAAAAGTGCCACATGGCAGTCCGTACAACCACATGGGAGACTGTATGGTGATGTGGAAAGGCTGACATAGAAGGTTGATGTGGAAGGTGACTATGCAGGTGGTTGGCATGACCCAATGGTTTTCTTCCACATGGAAGTGGGAAAATGTGCAATGAGGGCCTGAAACCCGAATTTCAAAAATAAAAAAAAGGCAGGCCCGCCAAATCTGGCGGAGCCCCGCCATTCTGGAAGCTAAATGGTACACTCTAAAAAATCTAAACCACACTCCAAAGTTGTCGAAGTTCCATTCCACATATATGTATACATTATAACTATAACCCAAAAGGGGAGGCCTGCAGGCTCGACCCTGAGACCGCCCCCTATACAAACACCTTAACTATAGCATCTGCCATCGTTGGGCCAACATACTACATTGTGCAACCTACCCCACTTTTCTTTTATAAATTGAGTCTTCCCACAGATGAAGGAAGGGGGGGGGGTGCGAAGGTATGACCGGGCACGAAAACTGAGACGTAGTACAAAGAAGTAAATGCAGAGAGCAGGCATGAAAATCAAGACAAGATTTCTCAAGGGCTTGGGAGTGCCAGATTCGGATTGAGGCATAGAGACAGTCATTTTTGGGTAACTTGATGCCAAAAATTAAATGGTGTTGTTTTTTTTCTAACCTGAGCAAAGCTTCTATAACTTAATTCCAAAATGAGGTATACTTATGTCTTTTTCCAAATTCTTTTGCTGAGTTAATAAAAAGGCCTACCCATTTGAGAGCAGGACCCAGAGACGTAGTTCACCAGGGACAAACTCCTTTATCAAGTTTTTGTGTTCATGTATGATTCTTGTGTCTCTGCATTATTGATCTTTTCCTTCTTTAATGGTGCATTTTTATTTATGCTCATTTAATACAATTCTTTATAAGTCACTTAGATGAAAATATCTTGGATCATATTGGTATCAGAGCAGTCATCTTTGACTTGAATTGTTGAGTGTGAATTATTACTAGGTCCAAGAATAAGAAGGGTGAGGGAACTCTTAAGACTTTCAATCCTAAAGTTGGTCGTGCATCCCGAAGGAAGAAAATGGTAGAAGAGGATAAGCATGATGAACATGAGAAAAAATTCCATATGGTCTTTTATTGCATGTTAGAAATGGTCGAGCGAATGTATGGAGACTACAAGAAGAGGATGAAGAATAAATGGGATAAAAATGAAGCACAAGCTGATGATAATGCTTTAGTAAATCAAGGGGCTGGAGGAGACCCTCCTGGGCCTCCATATTCAACATCAAGTTCTAGCTCTTCTTCCTCTGAGCATTCTCATCGTTCTCATCATTCTATCCATAAAGCTTCTTTTAAGAAACCATTATTAAATATTGATGTAAAATTTTATTTACCTATGTTTAATGGAGATGCTAATCCTGAAAGCCTAGATAATTGGATCTGATAGGTTGAAGTATCTTGCTGTGTTCAACAAATTGATGAAGCGGAAGTTAAAGTGCAACTGGATTCTCCTCAGTGGTGGGAGAGAAAAATTCATGACAAAAGTAAGTGTGGTAATATTCTTTCCTCATGGTTGGAATTTAAATCAAGGATAAGGAAACAATTTTATCCATTTATTTATTTACATTAAGTAATGATGGAATGGAAAACTTTAATACAAAGTAAAGGTCAAACTGTACAAAATTTCACAGAATAATTTAGGAAGAAAGGTCTTGCATTAAACATTCCTTTGGATTATTATGAAACTTTAATGAAGTATATTGGTGCACTTCACGATTATATTCGTCATACTTTGCTATTGTTTAAACCCACCAGTCTAGATGAAGTTTGTGTGCAAGCCACTCAGCTTGAGAACAGGGGAAAGCATGTTCAAGAATATCCCACAAAGAAACCTTCCAATCTCCCACATAATATGTTTAATAAGTTTAAAAGTAAGGACAAGAAGACCACCACTGTAAAGAGAGAAGAAGGAAATCCATCTTGCACTCATTGCAAGAAAAGTGGTCACGATGATGAACACTGTTGGAAACTACATCCAGAGAAGATACCGAAGCAGTTCAGTGGAAAGGGGAAGACAAAGATCGTTGCTACAATGCAACAAGATCTTGGTTCCAATTCAAAAGATAAAGGAAATATCACAATGGTTGGAGTACAAGGTAAATATTCCCTTCATGCTAGTTCAAATTCCAATAATGAATCTCATGATGATAAATGGAAGAGGAGTGAATTATTTCATATAAGACTTGTATCTAAACACACTAAGATAGATACATTATTTGATCCGGGTTCCCAAGTAAACTTGATATCTGAAGCACTTGTAAAAAAGATGGGTCTTGAAACAAAACCGCATCCAAAGCCTTATCCTCTTGGTTGGGTATGTGATAAAGAAAAACTTAATGTCACCCAGAAATGTAGGGTCAGATTTTCTATTACTTCAAAGTTGATTGATGAAGTGGATTTGGATGTTGTATCACTTGATATATGTGGCATAGTGTTAGGGAGTCCTTATCTTTATGATAGAAAATTAGTCTTCTTTCGTCATGAGAACAAATACCACCTTACTAGGGGGGGAGTGGAATATATTGTTAGAGCTCACAACATAACAATAAACACGACACTTATTAGTGCATGACAAATGAAGAGACTCATAAACACTAACAAGAGATATGTACTCATGGTTGTAAGGGAGAAAGACGTCAGAACATACAATGCTTTCCAAGGATGTGATCCTTCTCATAAGAAATAATTAATTGATATCGTTTCTAAGTATGATAATATTTTCCAGGAACCAGATGGATTACCTCCTAATGGGAAATACAACATGAAATACATCTTCAGCAAGATTATCCTCTTCCTAATGTGGGCATGTAAAAGATGTCAGTTGTAGAGATGACATAGATCAAGAAGTAGGTACAAGGATTATTAGATCAAGGGGTCATCGAGCCCATATCATATCCTTCTGGTTCTCTGATCATGATGGTGCCAAAGAAATATGGAACATGGAGAATGTGTGTCGATTACCAGGCCTTAAATAAAATCACGGTGAAAAATCGATACCCTCTTCCTCGTATAGACAATTTACTTGATTAGTTAAAGAATGTTGTTTATTTCACCAAGTTGGATTTGCGCAGTGGATACCATTAGATCAGGGTTGCAGAACAGGATGCATGGAAGACTTCCTTTGAAACCAAATAGGGATTGTTTGAGAGGTTAGTTATGTTGTTTGGGCTTTTTAATGCTCTGACGACCTTCATGCATGTGATGAATGATGTATTTAGGCCTTTTCTAGATGATTTTGTGATTGTATATTTAGACTACATTCTTATATTTAGTGGAACTTGGGATGAACATGTAAGGCATGTAAAAAAAGTATTGGATACTTTTCAAAGGGAAAAGTTGTATGTAAAATTGTCCAAATGTGAATTTTTCAAGACTACACTTGTGTACTTAGGTCATATTGTAGGAGGACAATTAAAAATTGATCCTTCCAAGATTGATGTAATTGTAAATTGGCATGATCCCAAAAGTGTATCCAAGATACGAAGCTTCTTAGGTGCAGTCCAGTATTGGAGGAAATTCATATCAAACTTCTCCTTTATAGCAGCTCCTTTGCATGCCTTAACCAGTGTGAAAAATGCTTTTCAGTGGGGAGGAACACAATAAAAAGATTTCGACACTTTGAAGGAAAATATCAGTACCACACTAGTATTAACACCTCTGAATCTTCAACAACCCTTCAAGACCAAGATAGATGCCAATGGATATGCCATGGGTGCAGTATTGATGCAATATCGTAAGACTATCTGTTACCACTCTAAAACTTGTAACCAAGTTGTTGTTAACTTTCCTACATATGATAAAGAGTTGTATGCATTAGTTCAAAGCGTAAAGAAATGGAAGCACTGCTTGTTAAGGAAGGAAACAATCATACATACAGATCACCAACCTTTATAGTATCTCCAAGCACAAACCAAACTGAAACAATCTCAATATTACAAGTGGATGGGTTTTCTACAACAATTTCATTTGGTAATCAAGTAAAAAAAGGGTACGAGTAACAAGGTAGTTGCTATGCTTTCTAGACCTCCTATTGTTGCTTCTATTATTTTGAAGAATGATTCTTTATATCATGATAACTATGTGGAACAATATTCCATTGATGAATATTTTAAAGAAGTATATGAGAAGCTAACCCATGGTGCACAAGTAGAGAACTATTGTCTGCATGKAAAACTASTCTACCATATTGGAAARCTAGGTATTCCTACAAGCGAATGATTCTATGTAATACGAGAAGCTCACACTTATCTTGTGTCTGGGAATTTTGGGGTAGAAAAAACTATGGCTCATTTGCAGAGGTTTTGTTACTGGCCTCAGATGAAATAAATTGTAACTAAATATGTAAAGGGGTGTGTGATGTGTTCTACTTGTAAGCCCACTAATAGAAAACTAGGGCTATACTCACCACTTCTTGTTCCATCCCATCCATGGGAAAGTATCTCCATGGATTTTGTAGGGGGTTTACCAATTCGAAAAGGGGTCATGACTATTTATATGTTGTAGTGGATAGGTTCAACAAGATGTGTATCTTAATTCCATGTCTAAAGAAGATCACTACTGAGCAGACTGTTAATCTCTTCTTTCAGTATGTTTGGGTTCACTTTGGGTTACCCACATCCATTATCTCGGATTGAGATACTCAATTTCTTGGGGATTTTTGGACAAGCTTGTGGAGGATGATGGACACCAAGTTGAAGAGGAGCACTGCTTTCCATCCATAGACCGATGGACAGACAGAGGTTGTTAACCGAACAATGGTACCTTTGCTTCGAGGCTATTGCAGCAAGCATCCCAAGTTATGGGATGAATAAATACCCTGTGTATAGCATGCTTACAACCAAGCCTTACATCCCTCCACTTAGTTTTCACCTTTTGAGACATTTTTTGGGTATTTACCTAAAGTTCCTTTAGACTTGATGTATGGGGGAGATGCTGATTCAAATGAAGAAATAAATGAATACAGAATATGCAATTTCATCCAAAGGATCCAACAAGTACACCAATAAGTGAGGGACCATTTGGAGAAAAGTAAAGCACAATATAAAGATCAACATGAAAAACATAGGGTTGATCATCAGTTCTAGGTTGGAGACTAGGTATGGCTCCACATCAACAAGGAAATATTGAAGGGTGAAGCCGAGAAACTCAAGCCCATTCATTATGGACCCTTCACTATTTTGGAGAAAAGAGGTACCAATTATTTTCGTCTAGATATTCCACCTTATATGCAGATCGACTCAGTTGTAAATGTAGAGAAATTGAAGCTTTTTGAGCCTCCCATTATCATGGATCAGGATGAGGAAGTTTCAATACCTTTATTTGATGAATTTTCTCCTGAGTACTTGGATGAGTTAAAGGAAGATATCATCCTAGAAAAAAGGACAAGGACTTCACGTAGGGATGATGTTGATTATCTTCGAGTAGGATTAAATGGCACACATCCAAGGAAGGAAAAGTGGATTGAGAAGGACAAGGTGAGGAAACTCTTCCCTCACTTATATGTTGATTGATGAAATATTTTGGTGGTCCAAAAATCTCTCAATGGGAAGGCATGATACAAAAAGGATCCATAGAAAACTAAGGACAACTCAGAATTTGCAGAAGCAACTCAGGAAGCTCAGAATGGACTTAGTAGACAAAAAAAAGGGAAAAAAATCAAAGTCCTCAAAACTCAGTGATATTGGAATCATCACGAAAAGCGCGTCGCAAGATTTCTGATGATGTAAATGGCTCATCAAATAGAGTTATGGATTGAAATATATTTGCAGTCAAAGTTTTGGTCAACCTAGCCTAGTCAATAGGGGATGAGTCAGCATCCGTACTACTGACGTCCACATCAGTACATATGACATCAACATCCATATAGTGTATGTGGCACATGAAGAAGGTGACACATGGAATACTAACGTGGAAGCACCATAGGATGCCACATGTCACTCATTTTTAGCATTTTTGGGTCAATCCATATACCAATGAAAAAGTGTCACATGGAAGACTGTACTAGCACGTGGCAGACCATATGGTGACATGGAAAGGATGACATGGTAGGATGATGTGGAAGGTGATGTGGTAGGTGACTTTGTAGGTGGTTGGTGTGGCCCAATGGTTGGCTTCCATGTGGCTCAGTCACGGGCTACCATGTGGTAGTAGGGAAATGCCCAATGAGGGCCTAAAAACCAAATTTCAAAAATAAAAAATAGGTGGGCCCGCCAAATCTAGCAGAGCCCTCCTAGATATGGTAGCCAAACCGTACAATCTAACAAATATAAACCTCACTCCAAAGTTGGTGAAGTTCCATTCCACATCTATGTATATGTTATAACTATAGCCCAAAAGGGGAGGTCCGTGGGCTCAACCCTGAGACCTCCCCCTATACAAGCACCTTAATTATAGCATCAACCACCATTGGGCCAATGGACTACATTGTGTAGTCTGCCCAACTTTTTGTTTATAAACTGAGTCTACCCATGGATGAAGGAAGGGGGGGCAGGCGATAGTAAAGTTGGGAATGAAAACCGAGATGCAGTATAGAGAATTAAATGCAAGGTGTAGGTATGAAAATCGAGATGAGATTTCTCAAGAGCCTGGGAGTGCCAGAGTCAAATTGAGGCATGGAGACAGTCATTTTTGGGTAATCCGACACCACAAATTTAATGGTGTTGTCTATTTTTTGATCTGACCAAGGCTTCTGCAACTTAATTCCATAATGAGGTATACTTATGTATTTTGCCAAATTCTTTTGTTGAGTTAATAAAAAGGCCTACCATTTGAGAGCAGGACCTGGAGATGTAGTCCACCAGGGAAGAACTCTGTTATCAAGTTTTTGTGTTCATATATGATTCTTATGTCTCTTCATTATTGAGCTTTTCCTTCTTTAATGGTGCATTTTTGTTTATGCTCATTTAACACAATTCTTTATAAGTTACTTCGATGAAAATATTTCGGATCAAATGATGAAGAGAATCAAGCTCTTGCTGCTCATGTGAAGAAAATGAAAGAAATAATAAACACCAGTTCAAAGAAAAATAGAAGGTCGGTTCCAGATCACAAGAAGGATGTGTCTAAGATTAGATGTTTCAACTGTCAGAAGTTGGGACACTTTACTTATTAGTGTCCTAAAAGGAAAGGAAAGGGAAAACAACATGCACATGCAACATATATGGAGGAGTCCACATCTCATAAGAAGACAAAGGAAACAAAATATGAAGAGTATGTCTTGGTCTAATCTCTCAAAGGTAGCATCATTCAAGGAAGTGATATTTGGCTAGTGGACATTGGTGATTCCAACCACATAAGTTCTCTTACAAAATTGACAGAAAATAGTCCATCCCTTTAGGTGGAAGTTGGGGATGATTCCAGGCATGTAGTAAAAGGAGTAGGAGAAGCCTCCTACCATCTTGATTTAGGTAACTCTATTTGAATAAAATATGTATTGTTTGTACAAGGTTTAAAGAAGAATATTCTTTCTATTTATTCTTTAGAAGATCAAGGCTTCAAAGTATATTTTTTTGATGGCCAAGTCCTCCTATGGCTTAGGGGTTTAAGTATTGATTCAACTACTATGATTGGTGTTCGAGAAGGAGGATTGTATAAATTAAAGGGACACCCAAAACAAGCCCTTGTACAAAACAATGTTAGCTCTAATGAGCTATGACACTGAAGACTTTATCACCTAAACTATAGATATTTACCAGTTTTGAGTAGGATGGTTACATGTCTACCAGATATGTAGGTAGAGAATGATGGAGTATGTAAAGGATGCACACTTCGAAAGAATGCCAATGGAATTTTTGCAAGAAGTGACAACATATCCAAGGGGATCTTGGAAATCATACATTCATATGTATGTGTAAAAATGATGGTACCATCTTGAGGTAACTTTTTGTACTATGTCATTTTTATTGATGATTACTCACGTAAAACATGGATCTATTTCTTGAAAGAAAAAGATGAAGTTTTCAATAAGTTTCAAGAATTCAAGGCTTTAGAAGAAAATCTCTTTGGAAGAAATATTAAAGTATTGAGCTTATATAATGGAGGTGAATACACCTCAAATTAATTCAAACACTTTTGCAGAGAAGTAGGGATCAAGAGGGAGATAAAAACTCCCCAAATGGGGTTGCAGAGAGAATAATAGATCAATTATAGAAGTAGCTAAAGCATTGATCCATGACCATAAATTACCCATGGATCTTTGGGAAGAATCATCTAATACAACCATATATGTACAGAACATAATTATTCATAAGATATTGGGGAAGAAGACACCAAAAGAAGTATTCACCAGAAATAAACCAGAAGTCAGCCACTTGAGGATATTTGGATGCCCAATGTACATACATGTTCCCAAGGAAAAGAGAATGAAGCTAGAGCCTCCAGGAAAGAAGGGAACCTTCATAGGATACAGTGATAATTTGAAGGCGTATAGAATATACATCCCTGGATAGAGATAGATTGATATTAGTAGGGATGTCACCATTGATGAAGAAGAAACCTTCCGAAAATCTAGAGAGTCTCACATGGATGAGGACCGAGAGGAGAAAGAGGCTCCAAGGGATGTAGTAATTATTGACTCAACTCCAAAAGAACATATTCTAGAAGATCAAAATGAGACAGTAGAGCTAGAGATACCTGTAGATCCATCCAAAGAAGTTACAGTTACCGAGAAGAGACCAACATGGCTCTGGGACACTTTGCAGGAAGCTGAAGGACATGTATCTCCCAGAGGCTCTTTGAGAGAGAGAAAGAGACCACACAAATTTTCCATCTATGTGGTGCTGATGAGTAAGATCATTGATTCAAAACCTTCCACTTATGAGGAAGCCTCAAAGCAACAATTTTGGAAGGATTCTATGATGGAAGAGTACCAATCCATCATGAATAATGATGTGTAGGAAGTGGTTCCAAGACTAGAAGGGAATTCAGTGGTGACTTCTAAGTGGATATACAAGATCAAGCATGATGCATATGGAAGCATAGAGAAGTAAAAAGCGACATTTGTGGCTAGAGGATTCTCCCAAAAAGAGGGAGAATATTATGATGAGACATTTTCTCCAGTAGAAAGGTACATTTCCATTAGATTTATTATTTCTATTACTTCTATTATTGGATGAAAATTACACCAGATGGATGTCAAGACTACCTTCTTGAATGCTATAATTGAAGAATAAGTGTACATAGAGAAACCACAAGGTTTTGTAATCAATGGGAAGGAGACCCATGTTTGAAAATTGAAGAAATATTTGTATGGGCTTAAGCAAGCACCCAGGGCATGGTATGCCATAATATACAATTATTTGATGAGATTGGGGTTTACCAAGAGTGATGCAGATCAAAACCTTTATTACAAGGTTGAATATGGTTTCCCCTTGATATTGGTACTATATGTGGATGACCTATTTCTTACAAGGGATGAGAAGCTCATAGATGGGTGCAAGAGGGAGCTCACTTCAGAGTTCAAAATGAAGGATCTGGGTTTGATGCACTATTTATTAGGATTAGAGGTGTGGAAAAGACCAGATGAGATATTCCTTAGTCAAGGGAGTATATAGTTGAGATATTGAAAACATTCAGGATGATGGACTGCAAGTCCATGGCCACACCTATGGTTACAAATATGAATCTCATGAGTGATTCATCTTTAAATTTGGTTGATCCCACAATGTATAAACAATTGATCAGATCCTTGATGTAATTGGTTAACACCAAACCAAATATATGCTTTATAGTAAACAATTTGAGTCAATACATGGTTGAACCTAAACATGTACATTTGGTAGCAACAAAGAATGTGTTAAGAACCAAATATCAAAATAGCTTTAAAAAACCTCAAAATAAGTACTCAATGCCTTGAAAAAGAGAGAATTTTAAATAATAAACCTCTTCAATGGGGAAACCTTCTTATACACCACATAAATCTCCAAATACAAGATGATTCCAAATGAAAAGGTCTTCTTGGTATATATAGGAGACTAAGAGGAACAATTACAACTAATGGACCCAAGCCGACATAAATAAAATAACAATACTAATGTAATATGCCCTAATTAAGGGGTAATGTGCTGCTATTTAGGGATTAATATGCCCCTCCACTTCAGATAACTGTTGTCCGCAACACTTGAGTAATTTTGGATGCTTATGTATAAAATAATCATCTTCCAAAGTGGAATATTTAGCAGGTAGTTTCCTCCACTTAATGAGATACTCTAAAATGGATCTATTCCTTAGCGGGCGAATTCTTATGTCAGTGATAGCTTCGGGCTCCAATATGTTTTTTCCTTCCTCATCAAGTTCTGGAAATATAGTTTAAACTGGGATCTTATCACCTATAATCTTCTTTGAGCATGAAACATGGAAAACTGGGTGTACTCATGAAGATGTAGGAAACTCCAATTTGTATGACATAGTACTAATCTTCTACAACAACTTATAAGGGCCACAGTACTTTGGTGATAATTTATTATCCTTCTTAGCTTGCTTGAGGGACATATGTTTGTATTGTTGTAGTCTTAAAAATAACCAATCCCCTACTTCAAAACTTCTTTCACTACGATGTTGATCTGCTTGTTGTTTCATGTAATTCTGTGCCATGGTCAGGTTTTCCTTTAAGAGTTGGAGAAGTCGTTGTTGATGCTCGATATGATATTCCACTCTTGAAACTTAGAATTTTATTTTAGAGAAGAAGTGATGGAAGGTGGGTGATATCCATAGAGTGCCATAAATGGTGTCATTTTTGTTGCAATATGAAAGGGAGTGTTATACCACCATTATGCCAAGGGTAACCATTTGAACCATTGTGTTTACTTATCAGATACAAAGCAAAAAAGGTAACCTTCCATACATTTGTTCACTATCTCATTTTTTCCATCAGATTGAGGATGATAAGATGAGCTATGAGCCAATTGAGTACCCAAACAAGAAACTAATTATGTCCAAAAATATCTAGTGAAGACGGGATCTCTATCACTTACAATAATCTTTGGGCTTCCATGTAGATTTTGAAATTTCTCCATAAACAGGGTGGTAATTGTACTGGCTTTGAAAGGATGAGAGAGTGCAAAAAAGTGTGCATACTTGGTCAGTCTATCAACAATCACTATGATGACACTCTTTCCTTCAGACTTTGATAACCCTGTGATGAAATCCATGGAAGCCTCCTCCCAACACTGAATTGGGATAGCTAATGGTTGTAAATACTTGGGGTCTTAATTGTTTCCACATTATTTTGTTGGAAAACCAAACATTCTGCCACAAACCTTTGAACATTAGTTTTAAGGCCATCCCAAAAAAATTCCTTCTTGACCCTATGGCAGGTTTTCAAAAATCCTGAGTGTCATCCTACCAGAGAGGTGTGCAATTCCAAGAGTACCTTTTGTTTGAGTTGGGAGTTCTTACATAAATATAAGTGATATTTGTACCATAGTGAATCATTTTCCCATGTAAATGTATCTCATCCACTGGAATCTTGCTGTAACCTTTGAATGAGAGTCCACTCGTTTTCTTCATTCTTCCATTCATCCCTTGCTTCTATTATCCAATTGGGTTGCATGATCGAGATAACACAAAGAAAGGCCTCAATATATTTATCCTTTCTTGAGAGTGCATATGCCACAAGATTTTGCTTCCCTTTTTTGTAGATGATTTCAAAATCATAGCCCAACATCTTGGTCACCCATTTTTGTTGTTATTATGAAGATAGTCTCTGTTCCAAGAAGTATTTAATACTATCATGATCTGTTTTGACCTTGAAGTTCCTACCTATTAGCTAAGGGTGCCATTTCTTCAATTCATGTAGTATTTACATCATTTCCTTCTCATAAATGGGTTTGTGTAAGTCCTTTCCTTTGAGTGGCTGACTTTAAAAAGAAAGGATCCTTCCTTCTTACATTAAAACAACACCAATGCCATTTCTCTAGGCATCAAATTCCATAATAAATGTTTTTGTGAAGTTTGGTGTGGTCAAGATAGGATATTTGCACATCACCTCTTTAAGTGTTTCAAAATATTGAATTTCCTCTAGAGTCCATGAAAATGCATCCTTCTTAGTTAATTTTGTTAAAGGTGCTACTATTCTTCCATAGTTCTGAACAAACTTGTCGTATTAACCTGTCAAACTAAAAAATCCTAAGATTCTTCAATGTTTTGGGAATCAACCAGTCCATCATGGCATTAATCTTGTTAGGGTCTACCTTGACACCTTCATGAGATACACGATGACCCAAATACTCTACCTCCTTCACCCAAAAGAAACATTTGGATGGTTTGGCATATAGTTGTTTCTCCTTTAGTAGTTGTAGCAAATTTTCAAATGTCGAACATGATCCTCCAAAGACTTTCCATAGATTAATATATCATCAAAAAATACTAACACAAATTTTCGAAGGAGGGGATTGAAAATGGAATTCATTAACCCTTGGAATGTGGAAGGTGCATTCATAATACCAAAAGGCATGACCGAAAATTCATAATGGCCTTCATGATTTCAAAATGTTGTTTTTGGGATATCTTCTTCCTTCATTCTAATACGATGACCCTGAATGAATATACAACTTTGTGAAATAGATTTCTCCATGTAGTTCATCTCACAATTCATCAATGATGGGAATGGGGAACTTATCTTTAATAGTGATCTTATTGAGATCTCTATAATCTGCACACATACACCATGAGCCCTCTTTCTTGAGTACCATTACCATTGGTGTAGAGTAATAACTTTGGATAGGTCTAATAATGCCAGCCTCAAACATTTCTTAAATCATATGCTTAATTTCACTCTTTTGGGCATAAGGGTATCTATAAGGCCTGATGTTAGGAGGGACACTCCCAGGAATTAGGTGAAAAACATGATCATGATTTTGAGTGGGTGTAATATCTTTGGGAATATCTTCAAATACTTTAGAATGCTTATCAATGATCCCTTGGATATCTAGAAGAATAGATGGCTTTGATATTTGAACATATAGTGAGCATAGTTGTACAATTACACCATGATGCCCCTTTTTCAATAATTTTGTCATACCATTAGAGATTATCACCTTATTGGGTTTCCCTGTGATACTGTTTAACTCAATTTCCTTTCCCTCCAATGAAAGTTTCATGAAAAGTTCTTGAAAATTAAAATCCACTGTTCCCAATGATTGTAACCATTAGACTCCTAGTATGACATTAGCACCACCCATGGGTATAACAATAATTGGTATATTCATTATGCTAGCACTCCATAAACTTCATTCCGTTGAGAAATGAATGACAGAGGAAACCTACAAACCAACTTTGAGTCCTAAAACTAGCCTTTTGGACCTAGAGAGGGCTCTCTCTGGAGACTTCGTCTTTGCATAGGATATGGCTTTAAAATACCAGTTAGAATTAACACCTTCAAAAAATAATTTTTGGTTCTATTGGTGAAAGAGAGTAAGACCTTGGGATATGGAGTCGATTTAAGAAAAGGATAGAAAAAAAATGACTTAGTGACTGAACTTGAGAGGATAAAGGCCAAGTAAGCAACAATATTCAGTCTAAAATCGTTGTGTGTGGCGAGGGGAAAAAACACATGAAGCAACTCGGAGCACCGCTGAGGATGAATTTAGAGTGAACTTAGAGGAAACACGTTTTGTCTAAATGGCGCGAATCTAAAGTGTTGTGCGGTGAATCCTAGATTCAAAATTATTTTCTGATTCAGACATAAATAGATATGGATAAAAAGAATACAGGAAGTGCATATGCAAAGAAAGGAAACAATACATCCAATTGCTAAAATTAGAATCTTTTTGTCAAAGCTTCAAGAACTTTACATTAAATTTTGATCGAGCTCAAAGATACATTCAATAGTCACTGTATGCACTATTCTTGTCAACCAACCTAACTTACATTGAAAAGATAAAATATATAGGCGAGGGTGCGCCACTTGGGTTGCCCTACTTTCTAGCTACTATCCATAGAAATTAGGCAACTGACTGTTAGATGACTCTTTGTATGACGATTTCCAGAAATAGAAACCATCTGTATTCAGTCACATCATAACCACTCATCTTTTCCACGACGATTCGGTCATCAACAAGATCTCGTCGAGAGTGATGTGTCGCTACCATTGTTTGACATGGTGTCAGGATGATCAAGTGCTCTGTCAGACTCCCACCATCTATTGTATTGGCCTTGATTTCTGTCATGTGATCATTTGCTGGGGTGTGCACGTAGTAACTGATTGCAGACCACCACAGTTGTTACCAAAATGACAACACCAGGTAAAAGGTGACACCTTCTTCAAAATGTCAAAATCCACACCACGTTTGAGAATGAAAGAATGAACTCAATTAATCATGCTTCTGATCTCCTCTGTAGTTTTGATACCCATAGAATTCTCCTGAGAGACTAGTTACGCCATTTCAGGTTCCTCACTTGCCTTTGTAGAACCATTTTCCCTTTCTGCTTCTTCTGCACACTGGAAAGAGCCGCCCAGACTTTCTCCCCAAAGACTTCACATTCTCTGAAGTGTTTCACATTCCTTTCTTATGACATCCTCTGTGCTTCGCGCAACTATATGATTGTATATTTCGCTTCCCTAAGCTTTCTCTTGAGCCATGCCATGTTTCCCTCGTAGCCTTGTGATGTTGACACTTGGAGGGTCTTCGCCACTAACTGTTGTCTCAATTCTCTATTTTCCTGGTAAAGCTCGATGATAGCGAGATGCACTTGCTTGAACTACTGAGATGACTCACGAACATTTGTCCCTTCGACATCTGTCCTCCTTTTTCTACTCCATCTTTCTCGACTTGTACCTTTGACAATTTCCAACCGAATGGTGCGCATGAGCAACTCTTCAGCGACTGAATTTATGCGCAATTCTTTTGGGAATTGGGTTTCCCCAACTTCCTTGTTATTCCTTGGCTTGCCCATCCTCTGGGGTATTTGTTGTTGGGGGGACAGGGCTTCCAACGTATTTCCTTCCTACGTAGCTCTACCTGCTTCAACCTCTGTGTGATGTGATGTTACCCTTTCCCCAGGTAGAGGGAAATATCCCTTTGGATCCTTGGGGATGCCTGCTGTGAGAAAAAATGAATCCCAATTTCTTCCCAATTGCCTTAACTCATCAACTACCAACAATTTAATCAACAAGACATGACATAGTTTCCTTTTCGGTTGATCCACTTTAGCTCGGGCACTGTCTGCCATATCTTAGAGGTTCTGGTGTAAGAAAAAGGGTATATTTAATAGTCTCCTCCCTATGAAATGCATCAACAATATAATGTGATGTGAATGTATTTTGTCAAACCTCCCTTCACCGGTGAAATATTTCCTAATTACTCCAAGGAGTTTCTGAAAATTTTCCTACAAATATCTACTGGGAATGCCCGTCTCGACCTTTCCACCTAAACAGTCTCACTTGATGAAGTCTTCATAGCATCGCGAGTCCAAGAGAATTACTTTAAACCACCTTTTTTCCAGGTAGAGGGATATCTTTTGCGGTCGACAAAGTTTCCCCTATTACCTGGAAAGTGACACCCGTAATCACCGCATAAAACCCATCGAAACTTAGTGCAAACGGCTCATCTAATCTTATATTGAATCCTTGGATTTTCCTGCAAAAATCCATGCATCCAAACTATTCAAAAGACGCTTTGACCTTCGTATATTCGTTGATAAATGTCAAGTTTTGGGGCTTGTGCCCAACACTTCTACCACTTCATGTGCCTTTCCTTATTCTTTGGGAGGTTGCCATGATGCAACGCGTATTTGTTCCGTGCGTAGTGGATTTGGCATGGGCCCAAGGCAGTAATCTTGATCAACTTGGGATTGCAAGAAGAATTACAAACAATGCATACGCTTGGATGGTGAACATAATGCATGAAGAACAACCAAAATTTATAATAGAATGGGAGAGAGGTGGAACCATTCTAGGGAACACTGAATTCATGGTGACTGGAGGTTTCAAAGAAAACTGAATATTTTCTGTAGCACATCCACGCGACAAGTACACTTCGGGTTGTGTAGAATACAAATCATAAGGGATACAAAGCATACTTGATATGAGCGCCATGATTTGTCGTTCTCTCTAACTTCATAATGAGTTGATGATGGTCATTTTCACTCGCCGATGTGACTTCTATTAACAACTTGCCTTGACCTTCGGAAAATAAAACATTCCTTTCTGACAAGACCCAACTCTTTGGGAATAGACTCATACCATTTACACATGTTTTGACTCTGACATCCCTTCCTGACTCCATGGGCCAACTAACCACCTGTTGACTTTGACCCCTTTGTTGTTTGGTACCTGAACTCACATGCTTTGACACACAAAGCATGAATCAACTAAGACTGACTCTAACTAAAAGAAAAATGATGGCGCTAACAACTCGCTCCAACGAGGATGCTATCCTCCCAGTGAGGTAGAAAAGAACACTGGACCAGGTGCATGACCATTGGTCCTTATTCGATTTCTAGACACTGAAAAACAGAAAACAGAAAACACAACCTAAAACTTATTGACATGGTTTCAACCAGGCCCAACATAAAATCAGGGCCTTTACTTCAGGCTTCAATTTTCTGCTGATACACTAACTTGAAATGCTTCCTTTGAAAAAAAAAAAAAAATGACTATTTACAATGATGTGTGACTTAAACAGACATTATTGCACCAGATAGTGTTTTAGGAACCTACCGTTTACAGGACCCCAACCAATGCACTCTCCATTTATCTCTTCCAAAAAATAATTGTTGTTCTCGCGATATGCACTAATTCTAAATGGACCTGTCGAAAGATTATCAAATTTTTCGTGATTTCCTTTATCTTCGTTCCTCGTGTCCCACTTCATCACCAGATCCCCCATATGAAATTCCTCCTGCTTAGAGTGCTTGTTGAAGGTTTTCTTCATCCTCTCCTGGTGAAGTTGTGATTAATTGTACACCTTCTCCCTCATCTGCTGCATGTGGATTAGCTGATTTATCCTTCTATGCATGTCATCTAGCTCAACTTCTTGTTCTTGCAGCAAATTCCTGACAAACAACCCCAGTGAGGTGGGGAAAACTGCATCCGCTCTGTATACGATCTAGAATGGTGGCGTAGAGATGGAATTCTTGGTAGTGACCCTATCCTCCCATAAAACATAAATGAGATTTTTATGCCAGGCCTTCTTATTGTCTTGTAGGAGCCTTTGATGGTCCTGGTCAAACATTTATTTGACGATTCCACTAACCCATTTCCATGTGGGTAATATGCTATAGAATTTCCCAAGGTTATATTTTAACCCTGAAAAAACTTCTCCATATTATTGGACTTAAATGCGTCTACATTATCTGTTATGATATTGATAGGGAATCCCAATCTCGACAGGATGTTTGTCTCCCGAAATTGAATGATGATTGTGTCAGTAGCTTTCTTTATTGGAATTGCTTCTATCCATTTCATGAAGTAATCCATGGCCATGAGTATCCATATGTGCTACACCAAGGATGGCAGATGGATATCCCCTATAAATTACAAGACCCATTGCATGAACGATGCTTCGACCTATTGGTATCAGCGGCAGGGGTTGCAAATTTCTCCTTCCATCGAAAATATGACACTCGTGGCAAGTGGAAACTTCTTTGTATACATCTGTGAAGATGTTAGGTCAATAGTAACCCAATCTTAGGATTTTATGCATGGTGGTTTTCCAGTAGTGATGTCCTCCACAGTCTCCTTTGTGAAATTACCTGATGGCTCATTTCGAATCATCTTCCAGCATACAACTCAACAATATCCCTCCCGAATCTTTCCAATATAGTGAGTTATCCAAGATGCAGAACCTGACAACTTTGAGCTTTAATAATCTGGCCTTGGTCTTACTTAAACCCAGAGGGGCTTGCAGATTCCTTAACACTTAGATGATGTCCATATACCATGGTGAATCAATGAACTTCTAAGACACCTGTGCGGTTGTTTCCTCCTCAGGATTCTCTAATAGATCAACAATGAAGTTGATTCCCAGCACGTCACAGTTTGATTGTACCATTAGCTTCATGAGGCCCTAACCCTTAATCATATTTGTGGGCTTGATTTCGAGGTCGTATTCCAGCATGGTCGCTATCCACTTACCCCTTCTTCCCTCAGGGTCAGGCTGAGTCAGGATATCCTTGAGTGAGTTATTGGTCATGTAAGCAATAACGTGAGAGTATAATATGTAAGTTTTGAACTCCTTTAGGGATATTACTAAGGCATATGATTTTTTCTCCATAATGTCGTACCTTAGTGGGGAATCCCTCAACATCCTACTGAAATAGGCTATAGGCTTCTCAATTTTTTTATCATCTTTCTATAACAACATGCCATCAATTATATGCTCTGAGACGAACGAGAACAAACTGAAGTCCTCTGTGAAGTCTGGGTTGGCCAACACAAGAGCTTTAGTCAATGCTATCTTGATATCTTCAAATGATTTCCTGGCTTCGGGGTTCTATTTGATATAATTCCCCTTCCTGAGCATACAGGTGATATGTTTTATGATTTCTGCCAGGTTTGGGATGAATATTCTCAAGAAATTTACCTTTCCCAAGAAGGACTACACCTCCTTTTTGTTGCGCGGAGCGATGATTTTCAGGATTCCTTCAACCTTGTTGGGGTCTATCTTTATACCCTCCTTCGAGATGATGTGTCCCAACAACTTCCCATCTTGCATCCCGAAATGTGACTTTTTTGGGTTCAACTATATGCCGAATCTCCTCCATTTCTGGAAGACCCTCTTCAAATGCCCGAGGTGTTGTTCGTCGAAGTCAGACTACACTATAATGTCATACAGATAGATCATGATAAAAATTTTCTTTTCATCAGTAAAATCTATGTCCATTTCCCTCTAAAAGGTAGCTCTGATATTCATCAGGATGAAAAGCATCTTATCATACATAAAAGTCCTCCATGGTATCGTAAAGGCCATCTTTTCCCTATCATCCGGGTGTACCATAATCTGATTGTAACCTGAAAAATTGTCCAGCATGGACATCTTCTGGGACCCTACTACCTTTTGCAGAATATTTTCCATTTTAGGGAGTGGGTAGTTGTCTTTGAGGGATACTTTGTTCAAGTTATGAAAATTACACAAAGTCTTATTTCGCCGCTATTTTTTCTCATAGGCACTAGGTTGGCCACTTGTTTTGAAAACCTTAAAGAAACGATAATTTTGGCTTTGAAAAGTTTCTTTACCTCCTTGATTAGTGGCAGCAGCAGGGGATTTATTCGTCTAAGATTTTGTTTGAAAGGCTTTTGGTATTCTTTGAGAGGAATGACATGTTGAATCACTTTAGTGTCGTGTACTTTCAAGTCATCATATCTCCAGGAAAAAACATCGGAAAATATTTCACGAGTTTGATAGAGTCCTTCTTGACCTCTAGATTGAGCGTCTTTGATAATTTTATCATATTTGGATTCTCCTAGGTCCCGATGTTACAATTTTCAACATCTTCATCGTTTGTAGTGATCTTGGGGTTTCTGGTCAGATCATTTTCATCAAAGAACTTTTCAAACGAAACTAGTCCCTTTGGGATGATATTGTTCTTTAGCTATATTATGTCCCTCCCAGCTATCTGGTTCTGTAAAGGGCCATCGTTACTGCACACATATTCTCTTTCATGTTTGTCTCAACAACATTCATCATCAATGTTAATATTAGCAAACTCATTTCTCATCTGGAGAAACCTTTCCACCTGTTTTTTGTCCTCAAACACCTGCCAATACTTGATATTATCGGGCACCGCCGGACTGTGTTTGACTTCAATCTCGTAATTTTTATTTGGAAAAATGGGAATTTTAAAAACTGAGGCTGAGGTGGCCAAGGCATCCACAATCTGATTCTGTTCCCTTGGGATCCCTAATAAATTGTACTCCGAGAATTCTTTGAGGAGGTCCAGTACTAGGTTTTTGTATGCTCTGAGCATGGGGTGCTTACATTGATATATGCCTTTCACTTGTTTTATCACAATATCGAAGTCTCCATGAACCAATATCCTCTTTGTGCTAAATTCTTTCAAAACTTTCAGGCCTAAAACTAGTGCCTCATACTCAACTATGTTATTTGTACAGTCGAAAGTGAGCTTGTATGCGTGGAGTTTTGTGCCTACCCTAGGAGGACATATCCACACACCGACCCTTTATCCTTCCTTTTTGACGGCTCCATCGAAACTCATGTTCCATATATCATTTTCCATGCAGTTCCTCGAATCTGTGCACTCTGTTGCACGTCGCGCAATTTTTTCACTGACGATCATGACAATTGTTGGTTCTTCCTCTTCAAAACTCAGGTCATTGTAAAAAATGGAAGAAACAATGTCAGTATCGAGAGAGTAGATGGGGTGGTTATTCGACTGCGTCTTACTTCTCACTATGTATTTCAGTAGTACTTCTCTATATAACTGTCTCTCTTGGCCGAAGATAGGAATTGTGGTGTACGACATGTCCATCTGCAGAGTTCTCTTCAGCTTTGCGGCCCATGACTTGGATAATAGCATGCGAAATTTGGGGGGTATATTGGCCATGGCCACATCCATAACAATATTTTTAGAGGGGATTTGGGTCAACGACACAGCCAAATCTTTGATCAGACCAAATCATTTTACTTTCCTTGAATCAAAAGAAAAAAGATCCTTATAGAGCCTGGTGATGTCCAAACCCAACTCATTCGTGATCATTTTGGGCATGAGATTGTGCGACGCACCCGAATCCAACATGTCATTATGTAGGGTCATGTCATGGACCTTGAGACTGACATAAAATGATGGAATGTCCTTATTATTTCCCGTCTCCTCTACGCATGGACCGAACAAAATGGCAAGGTGATCATCTTAGATGTTCAAAGTGTCTAAATTTCCTCCCATCTTTAGTATTTTAATAATCTGATCCCAATATTCCCCTTTCTTGATGATTTTTTTGAAAGGGACATAGATTTTAATATTGTCCATTTCATTCTCAAAGTTAAAAGGGGGAGATACCTTTTCTACCTCTTTGGCACATGTCTCCCAACCCGTTTCTATCACTTTCCTGAGAACTTCCTCCTTTGACTTCGTCTTTTCCATCACATCCTTGGTCGGGTTTTTTAATCTCATTTGAATTGTGGAAGGGATATCTTCCAGATCCTTTCTTATGGGATTTGTCTGTTGGGGATCCCTCATGAGATTTGGCTACTAAGACTCTGCAAGGGCCTTTTTGCTCCTGAGATTGTATTTCTTTTGGAACTACATGATAGCATTGTGATAACCTTTCCTAAATTATTCCATTTCCTAAGACAACACATCATCCATATCCAACATAATATCATTTTTTTCTCTCATGTAATGATCATGTTCCCCCTTTGTAAAAAACACCCACATGTCTTTGTCGTCGCAACAATGCATTTGATCTTCAAACATCTGATCAAAATATTCGTCCACATAATTTTTTTGGAATGGGGGCCTTATTTTCTGGTCATCTTGGTCTCTCTATTCCCTCTGCTTGATCTGTGGGATTAGACCTCTTCTAAAGTTATAATTCTTGGGTTGGGGATCATGCTGTTCCTGCACAATGGGATTTTTTCCCATGGACATCCTTTCCATTAGCTTCTTCATCATCTTCATCATCAGGTCTAACTTGTCATCTACAGGTTGAGAATTCGATGGCTACGCATCCCCTCGGGGTTTCTTCTTGACTCTATTGAAACTTTGTTTTATCTTTCCCGATGCCATTAGGTTTACCTCGACTTCGATCATGTCAGTCATCATGGAATCTAAATTTGCAGATCTTCCCTCCCTTAACAAAAAGGTGAAATCATTGTCAAAAGTCGGTGTAAGACAACTGCACAGCCCCAGGAGGTGGCTGGAATTTTGTGGGGATCGAGTTGTAAAACTTCATGAATCGGGCTGAGAACTCTTGCACCATATCCTCCAACACTCTCTTCATATTGTTGTATTACATTAACAACTGCAAAGGATTCTTTTTGTCTCCCCATATAGTGATGAAAGACATTTCAAATGTAATGAAGTCTTGAATGCTTGCTGCTGGGAGGGATTTGAACCACTTCCTCACGTCCCTCGAAAAAATATGCGCGAACAACCTCATTTTTTTGTCTGCATGGTTGACCTCTTCTAGGTCAACAAAATCATTGAACTAGTCTAAATGCTTCTGGGCCGAGGCGTTTCCTTCAGTGTCGTATAGTTTGATCCTTTGACTGTAGTTCTGGGGAAAATCATGCAGTTGGGATGGTAGCACAAGGGAGGTGAATCTGGAAGACATTTCTCTAGTGGGTTTTTAGATTTGAGGGATGTTCTGAGGGAGATTCGCAGCTTGTAGGATTAGAGATCGAAACCTCTCTTCGTAAAAAACTATATGGTCTAAGATGGTTTCTAATTTAGACCTAAACAAAGTCTGTCCGAACAAGACGTCAAACTGGAGGTCATCAATGCTTTGTGCTTCATCCTTGGGAAATGACATATTTATGTCTAGGTAGTAGAATGGGTCTTGCGCCCTCTCCCTTACACTGCGCAGAAGTATGTCAGGATCATACACACACTCTATGGGGTTAGGGTCAGGATTGGCTCTGGTATAAATGGTCTTTGAAGCTAGGTTTTTTGAATGGCACTACTACATGGTATTGGTATTTTTTACTAGAGTCTCCAGCGTAAAGGTTTCAGCCAATACATATGTTTTTCCCACTGTTACCCTCAGGGGTCAAAACTATAGCTTTAGTCATTCTCCCAAGGAAAATTTATTCAATTTTTTCCCCAGCAATGACACCAGAATGTTAGCGCTCTATAAAATTCATTCAGCTGAGAAATGAATGACAAAGGAAACCTACAAACCAACTTTGAGGCCCAAAACTAGACTTTCGGACTTGGATAGGGCTCTCTCTGGAGAATTTGTCTCTATACAGGATATGGATTTAAATTGTCGGCTAGATTTAACACCATCAGACAATAATTTCTGGTTCTATTGGCAAAAGAGAGTAAGACCTTGGGCTATGTAGTCGATTTAGGAAAATGATAGAAATAAATGACTTAGTGACTGAACTTGAGATGATAAAGGATAAGTAAGCAACAATATTCAGTCTAAAATCGTTGTGTGTGGAGAGGGGAAAAAACACATGAAGCAACTCGGAGCACCGCTGAGGATGAATTCAAAGTTAACTTAGAGGAAACTTTGTTTGTCTAAATGGCTCGAATCTAGAGCACTGCGCAGTGAATCCTAGATTGGAAATTATGTTATGATTTAAACATATATATATATGAATAAAAATAATACAAGAAGTACATACACAAATAAAGGAAACAATACATCCAATTGCTACAATTAGAATCTTTTCGTTAAATCTTTAGGACCTTTTCAGTAAAATTTTGATTGAGCTCAAAGCTACATTCAATAGTCACTGTCTACACTATTCTTTCCAACCAACCTAAATTACATTGAATTAATAAAATATATAGGTGAGGGAATGTCGCTTGGGCTTCCCTTCTTTCTAGATACTATCCCTAGAAATTAGGCAACTGATTGTTAGATGACTCTTTGTATGATAGTTTCCAGAAATAGAAACCAACTTTATTCAGTCAATTCGTAACCTCTCATATTTTCCATGACAATTCAATCATCAACAAGATCTTTTCGTGGGGAGAGTGATGTGTTACTTCCATCGTTTGACAGGGTGTCAGAGTGATCAAGTGCTCTGTCAAAATCCCACCATCTATTGTAATGGCCTTGATTTCTACCACGTGATCATTTGCTGGGGTGCACACATGGTGGGTGATTACAGACTGTCGTAGTTGTTACCAAAATGACAACACTAAGTAAAAGGTGACACCTTCTTCAAATTGTAAAAATCCATGCCACATTTGAGAATGCAAGAATGAACTCAGTTAATCATGCTTTTGATCTCATCTCTAGTTTTGATACCCAGAGTGTTCTCCTGAGAGACCATTTGTTCCATTTCAGGTTCCTCACTTGCCTTTGCAGAATTGTGTTCCCTTTTAGATTCTTTTGCATGCTGGAAAGAGTCACACGAACTTTCTCCCCGGTCGCTTTACATTCTCTGAAGTGTTTCACATTCCTTTCTTCTAACATCCTCTGTTCTTCACGTAGTTGTATGATTGTATCTCATGCTTCCCTGAGATGTTTCTTGAGCCATGTCATGTTTCCCTCTCGACCTTGTGATGCTAATACTTCGAGGGTCTTCATCGCTAACTATTGTCTCAATTCTCTCTTTTCCTGGTAAATCTCGACGATAGCGAGCTGTGCTTGCTTCAATTGCTGAGAAGACTCATGAAAATTTGTTCCTTCGACATATTTCCTCCTCATTCTACTACAACTTTCTCGACTTGCACCTTTGACAGGTTCCTATAGAATGGCGTGCACGAGAAACTCTTCAGCGATCGACTTTACACGCAGTTCGCTCAGGACTCAGGTTTCCCCAGCTTCCTTGTTCTTTCTTGGCCTACCCCTCCTCCAAGGTATTTGTTGTTGGGGGGACAGAGCTTCCAATGTATTTCCTTCCTGTGAAACTCTTCCTGCTTCATCCTCCACGCGGTGTGATGTTACCCTTTCCTCGAGTAGAGGGAAATCTCCCTTTGGATCCTTGGGGATGCCTGCTATGAGCAAAATCAAATCCCAGTTACTTCCCAATATCCTTAACTCCTCAAATAGCAATAATTTAATCAACGAGACATGAGATAGTTTCCTTTTCAGCTGATCCACTTCAGCTCGTTCTCTGTCTTCCATCTCTCGGAGGTTATGATGTAAGAAAAAGGGTAGATTTAATGGTCTCCTCCCTATGAAATGAATCAACAATATAATTTGATGTGGATGTATTGTGTCAAACCTCCCCACAAAGGTGAAACATTTCCTAATTATTCCAAGGAGTTTCCAAAAAGGAGCTTGAAAATATTTACTCGAAACACCCGTCTCGACTTTTCCACCTAAACAGTCTCGCTTGATGAAGTATTCATAGCACCATGCGTCCAAGGGCATGCCTTTAAACCAACTTTCTCCATGTAGAGGGATCTTTGTTGCGTTCAATAGAGTTTCCTCTATTACTTGGAAAGTGGCACCCGCAATCACCACACGGAACCCGTCAAAACTGATAAGCTAGTCTCATATCGAATCCTTGGATTTTCCTGCAAAAATGCATGCATCCAAACTGTTCAAAGGATGATATGACCTTTAGATATTTGTTGATCAATGTCAAGTTTTGGGGCTCAGGCACAACACTTCTGCCACTTTGCACACCCTTCCTTATTCTTTGGGAGGTTTCCATGATGCAACATTTATTTGTTCTGGGTGCAGTGGATTTGGCATGGGCCCAAGGCAGTAATATTGATCAACTTGGGCTTGCAAGAAGAATTACAAATAGTGCATAAGATTGGCTGGTGAACAGAATGAATGCAAAAAAACTAGAATTTATAACAGAATGGGCGAGAGGTGGAATCATGCCAGGGAACACTGAATTCATGGTGAATGGAGGTTTCGAAGAAAACTAAAGATTTTCCATAGCACATCCGCACGACGAGTACACTTCGGGGTGTGTAGAGTACATATGATAAGGGATGAAGAGAATAAATTATATGAGCATCATGATTTCTCGTTCTCTTTGACTTCATAATGAGCTGATCATGGTCATTTTAACCTGCTGACACAACTTATATTAACAACTTGCCTTGACCTTCGACACATAAGAAACTCCTTTCTGACAGGACCCGTCTCTTTGGGAACAAACTCATACCATTTCCACATGTTTTGACTCTGACATCCCTTCCTGAATCCAAGGGCCAACCGACCACTTGATGACTTCGACCCCTTTGTTGTTTGGTACCTGACGTCACATGCTTTGACACATAAACCATTACTTGACTAAGATCGAATCAAACTAAAAGAAAAATGAGAGCGCTAACACATCACATATTCCCCCATAGTAAGATTGATATTATGGAATTTTTGTAAAAAATTGATAGTTCCTCCATTTGTTGTCATTACTTGGAAATTTGGCATTGGATATATAAAGAAATTGAGATATTTGGCTAATTTATAGTGAATGAAATTATGAGTACTACCAGAATTAATTAGGACTATTACCTTTTTCTTTTTGATATATCCTTCGATCTTGAGGGTTTGAGGAGTGCTAATTCTAGCCAATGCATTACATGATATCCTAGGAGTCAACTATTTAGAAGAAATATCTTCTATGTTTTCATCTTGAGATGATTCTTGTTCTTGTTCTTGTTATTCTTCCTCTTCACAATCTATGTAGAGTAATTTCTTCTCAACACACTTATGTCCCTTACTGTACGTGATTTCAAAATTAAAGAATAAACCTTTTTCTTTTATTTACTCCAATTGTTGAGGTGTCAACCTTGTAGGTTGAGGTGTTTTAGAATAAGGAACATTATTCTATTGATATATGTTAGGAGTGGTCCTTCTAGTAGCCATAGCCATATTTTCACTTTCAACATTTATTGCCACCTTTAATGAATTCTCCAATGATTTGGGTTCTCAAAGGAGAACCTCATGTTGAATGCTATCCTTTAAAGTTCCTATGAATACATCAATCAGGTGCTCATCTAGAATATCCATTACTTTTATATTCAATCTTTGGAATTTCTCAATATGCTCCGCAACTGAACCCTTTTTCTTGAGATTTATCAATTTGATAAAGAAGGTATTTATCCTTGCATCGTCATGGTGTGATATCATTTCTTCTATGAAAATTGTCCAAGTGACAAGTGATTTGTGAGAACAAAGACATCGATACCAAAAAAATTGAATGGGTTCTAAATATAAATAAGAAATTCTTACCTTTTGTGTATGTGGCACATCATGTAGATCACCTAATTGCTCCATATGAAGTGGTTGATCTTCAACCCAAATTTGGAGTTTGTCTAGTCTTGATTAATCTTCCTTGTGTCCTCATCATGAATTTCATGGGATATATTTTCACTTTTAGGTGGCCTCTCTATTAGGAAATTTTTTAATCCTTACATGATCTCCCATTTTAAACCATCCATCTTAGTATCCATTATTTCCTCCAATGTAGCTTTAGTTGAATCCATCATCCCTTGTAGTTCATATTTTGTTAATGTATTCTTCTGTAAATCATTTATGTTCCTATGAATTTCTTCACCTTCATCAAGAGTCAAATTAGGACTTTCTAGAGGATTATTTGGTGGAGAAACTCCCTTTTTGGTGGCATGTTGGACAAGTATCACTTTTAAACCTTGATTTCAAGGTGGTTCTGCTAGATGATCTTTCTTCTGTTGTATCTCCAAAATTTTGTCCCTTATGGGTATGAAAATTTCATTTTCTAGTTTTCTAATATGTCTTCTATGCAATTCCATAGGTCTTATCAAAATTGGATGTGCCAAGTGGAAGTTATGGTAAATTCCCCACACCTTGCTTATTTTTGTCCCTTCCAAGAGAGCGTAATTGTAAAGTGTGCCAAGAGTAAAATGTCTACTATTTGATTCTAAAACTTGAAATAAAAATACTATAGAATGTCCACTATCCAATGCAACTGGTCTCACTTAATTTGGATACTCACTGAAGAAGATGTCACTATTTTACCCGGAACACCTGTTTGAGACTAGTTAATATGACTAGTCAGATACCCTATCTTACACATGGTGTATCTACAAACGTAGGATGACCCATATGCTGAAATTTTTATCAAAGATAACTTGATAATTTATATGAATACTTTATGTGTTGTAGGGTCCGAGAAGTCACAAAAAAAACTTTATATCAAAAATTCCGTGATGACTAAATTCAAGATGATTCCATAACCCTATATTACACAGGCTATATCTCAAAAAGTATTAGGCCTCACGAGATGAAATTTGAACCCCACTTACCTTGATCCATTGTATAAATATAATCCAAGGGTTTCCTTCTAAGACATTGTATAAAAAAATTATAGAGAAAATTCCAAGGTGTCTTAGATGCAGTAGCGAAACCCCAAGACCTTGTGCCCTAATACCAAATGTTAAGAACGAAATGTCAAAATAGCATACAAAAACCTCAGAATAAGTACTCAACACCTTGAAAAAGAGAGAATTTTAGATAATAATCCTATTCTAGGGGGAAACCTCCTTATACACCACATAAATTTCCAAATACAATATGATTCCAAATGAAAAGGTATCCATGGTATATATAGGAGACTAGGAGGTACAATTACAACTAATGGACCCAAGATGACATAAATAAAATAACATTAATAATGTAATAGGCCCCAATTAATGGGTAATGTTCCATTATTTAGGGCTTAACATGTGTTGAGGTACGTTCATGGTACATTTGGATATGGAATCATATATGTCTCATACGGTGAAGTGAAACTGCAAGGTTATACAAACTTTGACTAGGACGGGAGTGTAGTGGATAGGAAAAACACATCAAGATGTTTCTTGAGTTTTGGATCAGGTATGATATCATGGTTGAGAAGAAAACAAATGTCAGTGGACCTTATTACAATAGAGGTAGAATATATAGCATCCAATGTTGAAATCCATGAAGTAGTGTGGCTTCAGAAGTTGCTTGTAGGGTTATTTGATGTAGAGTTAGAGTCAAATTTGATATATTGTGATAATCAAAGTTGTGTAAAGATTTCAAAGAATCCAGTCTTTCATGAAAATCCAAATACCATTTAATTCGAGACATGGTGCAAAAATGAGAAATGGATCTCCAGTACATATCCATGGATGAGGAAACAACATACATTCTCACCAAGCCTCTGTCTAGAGTGAAGTACGAGTACTCCAAATACAAGCTTAGCATGATGCAAAATGTCCACCCTCATTGAGAGGGAGTTGCGATGTTTCTCCTATAGTAGGAAGATACTCTCCCTTTGGCCAAGGGTTTTCCAAATTAATCGTGTGAAGTGATTGAGGGAGTAATGAGTAGCATGGTACAAGTATTTCCTATTTCATGTGAATTGGCTAGATGTGATTGGGACTTGTACCATGGTATTTCCTACACCATGTGAAGTGGCTAGGTGTGATTGGGACCATGGCGTAGCCTATCCTAAGACATGTGAAGTGTCTAGGTGTGAATGGGGATATGGTGGTAGTTTTTCCCATACCATGTGAAGTGGATGGGTGTGATTGGGATTACTAGGAGAGCAGAAACATCATAGATACTTACAACATAGTCATGAGACTATGGTGTTAATATTTCCCATGCCAGGTGAAATGGATATGTGCAGTGATTGGAACTACTATATTCTTGAAACATAGTCATGAGACTATGGTGGTAGTCTTGTCCATTCCATGTGAAATAGATGGGTGTGATTGGGACTACTAGAGGAGAACGTCATGGAAGAATACCTCCCTAGCTATGAGGGAGTGTTGATGTTTTGGTAGAAGCATGATGTATTCCCTCCTAGAAAACTTTTCTTAGAGAAGAAGGAGATTCCAAGAATTCAAAGGAAGAACATTGAGCAATTGAAGAATACCCTGGAAGAGAAGTTGACCCACAACAAAAGAATAAAGTGGAAATATAATTTCTAGGAACAAAAGTCGACTCACATGAAAAGATAAAGTGAAAATAGAATTCCAGGAAGAGAAGTCATCCCCAACTAAGTGACTTGAATACTATAAATAAAGTGACTCCTT
>ML791658.1:203172-218479 GCA_009831015.1 Picea engelmannii
TTATTTATACATAAAATCCATGGAGGAATGGATGAAACCAAATCCCCAAGCTATGAAAACATTTTTTACAATTTTAGGATAAATCCCAAAAATCTGTTTTTTTTTAACAATTTGGGTAGATTCGAGTTAGTCCCCCACCTATATCTCCCAAAAAAATTCTAATTTTGAAAAAATGCCCACCTCTTACTCAATTTTCCATATTCTGGACAAAGCCCATGTATTATAATTTCTATATCTTATACCATATGCACGAAAATCGAGGCACAAGTCGACAGTTTGAGTTTTTTTGCTAATTTTGGCAAAATCATTACCCCTGAGCTGGAGGTCCACACGTGTGAGCTGGGTGGATTCTGAAACACAATTCCACATGAAAAAATCACTCTAGACAAAACCCATGAGCCAGAGTTTCTTCTAGAAATATTCAAAAATCTCGAATTATGTCTAGTACCGGATTAGCATAGGCTAGTACCAGAATAGGTGGAGCCTTGGTACCGGAACAGACTGGGTACCAGATCATGCTTCTTAAGAGTCAAAGTGATTAGGATCATACATAATAAAGCATTTAATCGAATTAACTCAATAAAACTAAACAAATCATGCTTTAATCATAAGTTACCTCTTATGCACGTGAACAAGGCCATCGAGTGTATTTATGGAGGAAACAGTTAATTAGATACACATGACACAGGTAAAATAGGCTCAAATAGGGGTTAATATAGGGCATTAGAAGTGTCAAAATGGAGACTCAACATGGCCCTCGACATGTTTTCCTTCCAGAGTGTGTTTCTCCCGTCAAATGAAGATCTCTTGGAAGCCATGACCGAGTTTTGTCCCTTGACATGGTGTCTTTCCAGAGCATTGTCCTCTTGCAAGCGATGATCAAGAAGAGTCTTTTTAGCATGGTTTTCTGATTTCAAGATCGTTAAAAATGAAACCAGTTATGAGGATAGTTTTTCATCTCTATAGAAACCTTGTTAATAAATGAAACATAATTTACGAGCATAGTTCTTGTTTCTATGTCAAGCTCGTTAAAAAATGAAACAGAGGTCTAGGGATTGAACCTGGATTCTCGAGCATAGATCCTATTCCTGTGTTAATCTCGTTAAAAAATGAAATATTTTTTCCCCCTCTCTGTTTGAGTCAAGTCCTTCATCTAGTATTTGAAGCTTCATTTCATCTGACTATGTCGCTGGACGAACCGAAGCTTGGGGGGGAATGATTGTCGCTTCTGGAATTCATGCTAAAGTTGAGCTGCTAGTTTCTTATGTTGGGGGCTAAGTACCATCCATCCTTGGATAATGCGTTAGGAAGTCCAAGCATAGTTTTATATGGTTCAAGATTGTGTAAAAATGAAACCACCTACCTCAAGCATAGTTTCCTCTGGTTCACGCTTGTGTAAAAATGAAACCAGGTACAAGCATAGTTTTGGTTAGTTTTTAAGCTTGTGTAAAAATAAAATCTATCCCAAGCATAGTTTTGTTTTGTTTTAAATCTTGCGTAAAAATGAAAACAATCTCGAGCTTAGTCTTTTTTATTTCTCAAGCTCGTAAATACATGAGAATAATTTACCAAGATTATTCTTTGTTCTTTCTCGTGCTCATAAATACGTGAGAATGTAACCGAGTATACTTTTATCATTTTTTTGACTTGTAAAGGTTATACAAAAAAGGAACCCCCTAGAGTTCCCTTTAAGCTCTTTTTAGACTCTCTAAATATGAAAAGATTGTCGAGCGATCTTGTTCTTTTCACGCTCATTAAAGTATTTGAAGAAAACATCTTTTGAGAAACAGTTTATCTATTTTTCGGTCTCATCAGACTACTTTACCAAAAAGGACTTTTTGGAGTTTTCTTTAAGTGTTTTTCAGGCTCTCTAAACATGAAAAACCCTCAAGTTTTCTTTCTTTGGACTCGTAAAACAAACATCAAAAGGCCCATATGGGACCAAACCATTCCTTCCTAGGGTTTGTTAAACAGACTCTGAGGGACTCGTCCAAAGGATGAGATTACAGTTCAAGAATATGTTATCCTCCTCAAGCTTGTGTAAAAATAAAGAGGTACTCGCCAGAAATGGTGGGGGAAAATTGGGAAATAAATGTATCTAAACATGTATTCTATGAAAAACTCGCTTTTTGTACATGGCACCCTTTCACTCGATTTGTGTCTAGGTTGGAAAATCTGCTTGTCTCTTGATCATACTCCTTTATAAGATTACAAATTGGTCAATAATCGCTGTTGTTGAGTCAGTTTTTCCAAGACAGTTGTCATGTCGCCAATATGTTCAAAGAGAAATTCAACCCAGAAAGTCTTCTATTATGTCGACCATTTCTACATTCCTTAAGCCTTCTATTGCACCGACCATCCCTGAGTCACTCTTGAATCCCTTATTACTCTGATCTACTTCAAATATTGTTACCTATTTCATGTCATTGATGGGGGATACATTAAGGCCCTCATGTAACGATTCATTTCCTATCAACTTAAACTCATTATCTAGGAACTAGACTTAGAAACTAACTAGTACCTTGGAACTTGCATGCCTCATTGCAGGTTTCCTCGCTTTCAACAGTGGGTTTTCATTACTGACCCCTTATCAATAGATTTCATCGAGGGTTTAACTTCAAATCATTAATTCACATTCGTTGGATTGTACTAGATTACCTTGTGAGTCATTGACATTAATGGTGATTTCCCTTGCACTTGTTAATGATATACACTAATGACTAGTATTCAAGTGGTTTCTACCATGTTTGACTTCAGCACATGTATTCACATGGTTAGATTCGTAATATAGAGTGGTGGAGATGAACACCCTGAATATTTTCTAATAGATTCTGGTTGTGTTGGAGTATATTCATATTGTACTGTTGCATAGATCCACATTGTATTTCCTGTGGCTATGTTCAAATTTGAGTCTTTAACACATAGATACACATGTATTTTTGGTGGCTATGATCATATTTGAGTCATAATGGTATGGATCCATAGTGTATGTTTGGTGGCCATGGCCTTTATTAGTTGGCATGGATCTTCGCATGTTGGCATTTATGCTTTGAGTCATTTGTATTCTGAGTATGGGAATGACTACCTCAGTGATGATATATTATTGTACTGTATTTCCTTGTTTTTTGGCAGGTTTCCGATCGTCTATTCCTTGTTCTCTACACACACTCGACAAAGTATTTCAGCTATCACTCTGTTCTAACTTTATACTTTGGGGGGCTCTCTGTTACACATTATTTTTGTCACCCTTCTGGCCGTTAATGATGTAAACCTATATGTTTCCTTCAGAGGGGTCAGTGGCATGAATTCCTGAAGAAAGAAGGGACAATAACTTTTACTGAGAGAAGAAGTTTTATTTTCCTTTGTAAAAACCCTATTAAAGAGGATTTCCACAGGCTGCTTTATACACAGGATGCAAAAATGCCTGATTTTCACAGGTTGTACTAAATCTAGGCTACTGAGTTTCTGTAGGTTTCACTATAGCCAGGGTGTGAAAATTCCTGTACGTGGGAAAAATGAGCATCTTCTCAATGATTCTATAAGGAAAAGATTCTATGGTGAGGTGTCCTCCGAATGGTTTGGATCTTACTCGCTATCATGATTTAGTGGGATCATCCTAACCTCCTCACCTTATCCTCTTCAATTTATAAAAGGAGAGGAGCTCTCATGGAGAAATTTAGTTGAATTTGGCTTGATATTGTTAGCTTGGATAGAGTGTCTTTGAGCTTTTCTTTGTCAAGATATATTTTGAGTGACTTTTAGATCTATAATCACAGAATCCTTGGAGCAAGAAGTGCGTGGGAAGCAAAGAGCTATTGGAAGGAACCTGACAACATCAAGGCATCTGGTTGTATCTTTCTTCCACATTATTTAATACATATATACTTTTATTTCCTATATGAATACTATTAGCCCATATTGTATGATTCCTTGATCACGTACATAGTTTCCTATCAAACAAACTCTGCTATTCTTATCTTCGTTGGCTTGTGTTTATTTGCAGATATGTCTCCATTAGCCTTAGTATGGAGCTTGGATTGGATTGGAGAAGTCGGATCTTCGATATTTAAAAGGTATGTTCTAGATCATTTCTCATTTGATAATTGAATCTAAGAAAAAAGTAGTGTACTGTCTTGTTTTGTTCTAGTTTTGTAGTGAAGCTAGGGGGATTGATTTGTGTCTGCACTTAACAATTAGCCCGATAACACCCATAGAAGGAAAATGGAAATAAATATATCATACACACTCCCTAAATTGATATAATTCATGTAAATAATCTTATACATGTGGCTTACAGTGGACACGGTTGTGTAGACCTCCAAAAAAGTGACTTTTTTGCTTGTTTTTCAGCATTTTTTAAGCCTTGTTTTAGCTAGTTTGGGGGAGTTTGGTCCTAAAATTTTTTGTGGCCTATAGGAGGTTTGTAAGGCCTTAAATTTAAATGGAAAACATTTTTCTATCCACATGTGATCCCTTTTGTCCCTTGTATTGCATCACTTTAAGACTAGTCTCGTTCTCAAGATCTCAGTTTTCTGGTCACTGTTGTGGTTATCTTTGAAATGTGAGTTTGTATTCGAGTTAGGTAATTTTATTTTTTGATTTAATTGGATTTTTCAAACATAAAAACACAAAATTATCTTTCTTTCAGTATATTTTATTAGTTTTTTCTTTGGTAGAAAGAAGAAAAAATGAATAACCTAGTTTGCTCCTAGTTAAGTCCTTTTTTTTTCTTTGCATTGTTTTTTGAAAAAGAAAAAGATATTAGAATAGGATTTTGTTCTCTTCTCATATTGAAAATATGTTCAAAATAAAAATAACAAATAACACCCTTCTTTTTTTCTTCATTTTTTTCCCTCGAAAGGTTGCATTGTGCATTTTGCATCAAAAAGAAAAAAATTGCATTTCAAGGTTTGGAAGATTGTTCATGCATTTTTCTTTTTTTTTAATTCTTTTTCATTGAAGAATTAGTGTAAATTTTTATTTTCCAGTGTTCTTATAAGTTTCATTTTTGCAAGAGTCTCAAACAACATTAGTTTCACTTCCGTACCCTTTGAGTAAAAAACAACTACTAAAATGAATGCTAAACTTAAAATTTACTAGACTTTGTTTATAGGGTTCATTAAAAAGTTTAGGGTTAGGGAATTGGATTAGGATTGGAGAGGTAACTCTCGAAGGATTCTAAACAAACATAGAAGTCTGATATAGGGAGAATCAAATACAACTTTCATATAAGTATAGACGGGAGCCTCCTCTAACACAAGAGTTAAACACTAGGTCGCATAAGGAAGAGTTGAGGAGATCAACCCTCCAAGGATTGACCGAGCATTGTGGAGAGATCGTATTATGGGGGTTTCTATAGTAACCATACCTCCTTGAGAGGTGGTGCTTTCATAGCTTCAACATTTTTTACCCTTCCCATAAATTCAATCCCAACTATCGATTGTACCCCCCAGACGTTGAGTACAAGTTGGTATCCTTAATTAATTTTCCTAGGTATCTGAGAAGTGACTATAGGGGGTTTCCCATGGTACCAAAGGAAGACATCATATCACACTATCACTACCCCTAGAGGGTGCCCTGCAAAGTGAGGGTTACTTGCACTAGGTAGGGATGGTAAGTGGAGGTTAGGGTAACTACTTCTCACTCCTTCATTCATTGGTCTCAGGACTTGATCAACCCGTACCGGTTTCTGGAAGGTTCCTTTCCACTTGTTCATTTCTTTCGAATCAGGACCTTATCCACCTAGGATGAAGCTTTGGAGAAGTTGTTTTTTTTCTATGTTTCTATTGTTGGTGTTTACATGATTCTCATATTTGATAATTATTGCCTTATGATTAATAACAAGATTCACTTTCACATAAAAATTATCATAGAATAAATATACCTTAAAAATATCGACTATAAAAATGTAGTGGAAATAAAAATATCTAGAAATATTAACCATGCACAATACACACAAGAAGACAACACAAGAACACAAGAGTTTATCTCAAGAAACCCAAACTTGGGAGAAAACCTTGCAACATTTCTATAGAATAATTTAGTCCAATATATTACTAGTACATCACCATCAATAATCAAATTACCACACAGATAAGATCCTCCCCAAGGATAGCATCACCAAGACCTATATCCTCAATAATATGAACAATAGTAACCAATCAAGAGATTCTCCAAGTTTGGTGCACTCTCCAAGATAACCAGTAACCCAAAAATAGAAAAACTATCAAGACTCCACCTGCAACTACCTTGTGCGCATTACAGAAGGAGTTGTATGACTGTCAAAATGAAATGAAATAGTCCTATATTTATATTGATCTAGGTGCCAATTTAAGGCCAACTTATTATTTTTGGGTCTTCAATTTTATTCTTGTTTTTCTTGTGGGGCTAACTTCTCTTCTTGGGTCTTCAACTTCTTCCTGGGGATTCTGTAATAATGTAGATGAGTCTTCTTGTACTTTCTTGTGGAGAATGACTTCCTGAAGTTTCAAATATCCAACACTCCCTCTCAATGAGGGATGGATTCTTCATACTTGTATTTCTTCTATCATAGAAAGGTTGTCTTCATGAGCCATATTTATGTGCCATATCTACACATGCATTCCATCCTAGAATATGCACGTAATAGCATCTCAATTCCATCCACTCTTTAAGAGGATAAGGACTACACCTACGCTATTCACCACTAGCAGAACCCCATGAGTGAAAGAATCATTACCCTTGGTCATATCAACACTAGTATATCCTCGTGTATGTTAATATGGGATAATGTCTTGTTGATGCTTATTTGGGACACTCACTACTAGAAAAGCCTCATGGATGAGTGAATCATTCTCCTTTTGTCATATCAACACTAGCATAGTCCCATGCATGAGCAATCTCGGAATAATGTCTGCCCGAACCTGGAGAACATCAATATACCTAGGCCATTCACCAATAGAAGAGGCCTGTGAGTGAATGAGTCATTCTCCCCTTGGTCATATTAGCACTAGCATAGTCTCATGCATGACCAATATGGGGTAATGTCTACTCGATGTTATCATCATACCTATGAATTGACCACTCGAATATCCTCGTGAGTTAATGAATCATTATACCTTGGTAATATCATCACTAGCATAGCCCCGTGCATGACCAATATGGGAGAATATCTTACCAATGTTGAAACATCAATGCTCATCACTAGCCAAATAAACATAGCTAATATTGTGTATCATCCTCCTCAACCAAATCAACATGGCCACTATAGAAGGATATCTACAATCTTCTCATCTGTGGATAAGTACTGGAGCTTCATTGCTCCCTTCTGTACCATGTCTCGGATTAAGTTCTGGCATAATACTCTGAATCTACACTACTTCATGACTTGCAATACTAGCCGTGACATACTTAGTCTCTGCTATACTGAGTGCTATAGAATCCTGCTTCCATCTTATCCCAAAAATTGCAATTGATTCCAAGATGAAGAAACACCATGAGGTGCTCAATATTTCTACTACACTCCCTTCTCAATAACAATATGTATATATCTGCAACCTTACTTCATCACTTGAGGCAAATAATATCCAATTGTACCATGCTTCATTGCCACCCACTAGAACTGCCTTAGTGTCAACCAAATATTGGCTCAAAGTGCTCACTGCAAAGAAAATATACGGCCTGACATTAACCAAGTACATAAAGGATCCAATCAACTACCTGTACATTGTGGGATCCACCAAATATGAATATGAAGTATAATCACTCAACTTCTTTAGATTTTTCATCATAGGTGTAGTCATGGAATTGTAGTCCATCATATTGAATATCATCTGTCTCCACTGAATGAGGAAGATACCATATAATTTTGTCACACCTATAATCCCAAGAGTACATCTGGATAGGATCCTTCATCTCGAACTCTAAGGCCAGCTCCCTCTGTCATTGGAGAAATTACTATTTTCCAGTCTGCCTCACTGGCTTCTCCCTCTCTGACTGAGACAAAATACATACCCAATCATCCCGACTAGATGCCTCCTTTTTTACTATGGCAAGATTACATCTCCTAGAATCCTCTTGTCTCTAAATATTCTATCTGGCCTTCTCAACTCATGACACTTGTCTGTTATTCCTAGGAGATGTCTCTCTCCCAATTGGATTTGAGAGGGGAACTCCCTTTGAATAATCAACTCTCTCTTGAGCCAACTGACTCTCTTTGAGATCAGGCTCACTCTATACATTCTTGTTTAAAACCAAGCTCATCAAGTATCCATCGATCCTGGAGTACAATGATCCCTATGAAACATGACTACCTCTGAGTCTGTATAATATCTACATCCATCAGTTCCCTCTCCATCAGTTCCCTCAAAATACAATAACAACACTTTTCTAGTGTTGTGTCCTCCATAGTAACCTGCCCAGGACAAAGACAAAAACCAGGAAAATCTCCTAGAAGAGATCAATTTCATCTTGTAAATAAGTGCATCATTAGTACTAAACAATGAGCATTTACACAATGATCATTGTACTAACAATATTCAAAACATTTGATAACAAAAGTATTTAGTAGTAATATATCTCTAAAGACTGTTGTCCTAGTTTACAACATTTACTTAAGATGCAACAATTTAAAATATCAAACTTGATATGCAAACGTGGAGTCATAATTGCTAGAGAAGGTTCTCTATTCCTATGAATGCACTAGATATAATGATCCCTTTGGGTCATTTATTGGACAAGGTACCTTTTACATCCCATTCAAACACCCTTATACTATTCTAAATGACATGACTTGGAAAGACACACACACACACACACACACACACACACACACACACACACACACACACACACACACAAGTGCATACCTTTGAAATTTGCAGCACCATCTAGCTTGTCTTCTAATCTCAAGGTTTGTGCAACTCGAAACTAGCAACTGAAACCTGCAACTACAAATGGAACTTGAAACTACAACTGTAACTGGAAACTAGCAACTAAAATTACAACTTCAACTGTAACTGTGCAGGGGAAATATTTCAACTAGCTCTGATACCATGTTGGTGTTTACATGATTCTCATATTTGATAGTTATTTCCTTATGATTAATAACAATATTCCCTTTCATACAAAAATATCATAGAATAACTATACACTAAAAATATCAACTATAACAATGCGACGGAAATAACAAGATCTAGAAATATTAACCATGCATAGTAGACAAAATAATACAACACAAGAACACAAGATTTTATCCCGAGAAACCCAAACTTGGGAGAAAACCCAACAACCTTTCTCTAAAAGAATTCAGCCCAAGATATTACCAGTACATCACCATCAATAGCCAAAATACCATATAGATAAGATCCTCCCCAAGGCTATAAACACCAATTCCTAGCTCCTAAATAATGCGATCAAGAATAACCAAGGAAGAGCTTCTCTAAGTGTGGTGCACTCTTCAAGATAACCAGTAACAAAAAGATAGAGAAATTGTAGCTGCAACTACCTTGTGTGCACTGCATTAGGAGCTATCTAACTGTCAAAATGAAATGAGCTAGTCCTGTGTTTATACTGATATGGGTGCTATTTTGGGGCTGAATTCTTATTTTTGGGTCTTCAACTTCTTCCTGGGGATTTTGCAATGGTGTATATGGGTCTTCTTGTACTTTGATGTGGAGAATGACTTCCCAGAGTTGCAAATCTCCAACATCTCTTAGGAATTTTTATTCGAGTGCTTCTTTGTATAGTTGAAATTAGGTTGTGTCTGTATCAAAGATTTTGTATCATTGATTCAAGGTGGTCAACCATTCTCTTTGATGATCGGGAAGGACCCTTGGTGTTTCTCTTGAAAGCGTGGAGCCATTTCCTAGAAGGCATGGGTTTTTATACCATTCACCTACTAGAGTCAATGCATGAGACTTTTTTGGACATGAACAATACCGACAGGGACTAACCTATGCATAAGAAATTCATAACTATAGTTCTTATGAATACCAACCAAGGGACCCCTTCCCAAGGTAATTCTTGTGATTTTCCATTCTTTGTAAATGTTGGTGCCCCTTTTATGGCCACTTTGAACATTCTTGGGTTGAATGTAGGAATACTAGTTTGGTTTTGGACCACACCGAATGTCCCAAATGATCTTGATGATTCCCATATAATAACCTTATGTCATGGGCATCGAATGGATGTTGATCCTTTATCTTTTGCATACGTGAAGTCTACTTCTCCTCTTTCTCCCTCTTTTGGTGAAATTCTAGCTACTAGTAACCAAAAGTATAAAAGGAATAGGAAGAGGAGGAGTAAGAAGAAGAGGCCACCAACCTCTATAAGTCATGTTGGAGACCATCAAATAACTTTTGAAATTCATGCTATGAGAGAAAGTCTAGTCCATTCAAGTCATACTAGAATTTGATCACCAACCTCTGCTAGTCACATCAGAGATGTGCCACCTGTTATAGAAAGATTTTCCTCACCCTATGCAATCTTGCACATAAAGCCTTTTTCCATTTCCCTATGCAGACTTATCATCCCTATTTGTAAATACCAGAGCTAAAAATGCATATTTTTATACATGTATGCACCTTGCCTACTATACAACATGCATATATGTAGGTTGCACCACTACAACCCGCGTACATCAGGATTTGTGCCAAAAAATGAATAATGGAGTCAGGTTTCCATGTCACAATAAGAGATTTGTGATCCTTGTCCTTCCATATAATGGAAACGTTCCAACTCGGCTCTTCAGTTCCATTTGAAAGATATAAATGGGACAATTCCGAGCTATGGAAAGGAGGAGAAATAATTTAACTTTGAGAGAAAATTTACTCTGGAGAAATTATTTACTTCATATTGAGTTTGCATCCCTTTGTCATTTAAGTCTGAACATAGTTTTTAGCCCCCAAGCTCTTGCCTTATTGATTAAGAATCTCATTTTTTCTCTTTTATGAGATTTCCTTTGGTGGAGGATTGAAGTGGTAGAGGCCGAACTAGAAGGAAATTAGTTCCTCAGTTCCGAACCATGCTGACACAGGAGTCTGTAACATTTTCACTTCTGTTGATCATATATTAATAGAAATACTCTTTTCCTGTCCAATTGATATCTTGCAAATATTTGAATTATTATTCCATGGGCGTATTTGTCATGTTTATTAATGGATAATTCTATTGAATGAGCTAACATCATAGAATATCACCATATGTTTTCTTTACTTGGTTGTTGAGAACTAGTTGCAGGTATATTTCTTTGGGTCAAGTTCTCAACGATGGAATTCATCGAACATCTGGAAGAGGTAGGCATTTTATCTTGTCTTGCTAGTATATTTGTTTAGATAGAATAATTGAGAACAGAGTTGATTTTTGCAGTCATTTTCGTCTGTTGCAGTTTACCCCATAGAGAGATTTTTGTCGTAACAAAATTGGCGACCATATTTGGGATTGAATCTTCTTTATTAGGGTTTGGAGTACTTTTCTCCTTAGATTGATGTCATTCCTATTGTGTTTCTTATCGTATCATTGCTTGACATCCTATGTTCACTCTGGGTTTGAGTTTTTCATCCTTCTCCCTTGCCTAGCCTTTTTTTTAAAAACATATACACGGTTTTTGGCTTGACGGTCGTGTATATACGCAAGCTATCCCTCTGTAAGTTGTGTACATACTCTTTGTTTCCTTGAACAATCACGTACATCAGCCTTATTTCCTTGCTTGTTGGGTCTATTGGTTGCTGGGTGGGATTTGATGCTTGATGAGTCTTCATGGGTCTCTGTAGTGCCTGTTAAGTGCTTGTGGGATGACAGGAAACCTATCTGGGGTTGAATTTTTTGGGCGGAGTCTTCCTCATCACCTTTTCATTTTGATTGTCCTTGTATATTGGATGGGTGTCTTGCTACTTGTTATCCTACTTGAGTTGTCTATTTCTATACACAATAGAGTTTTATATACCAAGTTATTGTTTATTCCATGCATTTTCATTTCTATTATATTGAAAATACAAAAATATTAGGCATTTTGCATTGCTTGGCATTTTGGTGTTTTGAGTCTTTGTCATTATCTTAGTGCATATACTTAAAGATTGCATTTTTACTTCATAATTACAGAGTTAAAATTGAAAATTGCATTAATTTTGAGAAGCATATTATTCATTGAAAATTGAAGTTAGGACTTTGCATTATATTCATATTTACTTTTCTTGCTGAGTCATAACATCATAAGTTTCAATAGCATACCTTTTTGAGTAAGAAAGACCACTAAAATTAATGCTATAATTTAAAATTGATTAGTCACTATTTTATTTTCTAGGGAAACTAGCTTAGGATTTAGTGCCTTGAAATAGGATTTTGTGAGTAAACTTCTCCAAGGCAATTAAATCAACATATGTGTCTAACAAAGGGAGTGGATAAATACATTGTATAATTGGTAATATCAGGAGGCTCCACTCACACCGGAGTTAATCACGAGGTCACACGAGGTTGGTTAAAGGGATATCCCCCCGATATAGCATCATAGATATTTATGTGGATCTATTCTTATTTGGGGATCTTGTCAGTGCCCTTACCTCCATGAGAGGTGGTGCTTTCAAGATTTTGGGCTTTGGTACCCTGCCCATATGGTAAACCTGACTTACGAGTGCTCTCCTGTGCATCAATTATACAATGGTTTATTAGTTGCTTGACTTAGGTGCCACATAGGTTACTTGTAGGGGTTATTCTGCAAGTACCCTGGGTCAGATAAGGGTTGGACAACAAACAACCTTTATGAAGGATTAACTCTCCGGGGGGATCTAACCGATTGGTTGTTAAGCCCACGAGGGCCCTTATAACTGATTCTGTTACCTCTGATATTTAGCAGGGAGTCTCAATCCCCTCTTGGGTGAGACATACGTTCTTTAGGGGGGGAGGCCACCACTTTCAACTAGTTTACCTTGTTTTTGTGCATATTGTTCGTTTGAATTTTGGTGTGCTCTTTGATTACTAGTTGGCCTTAGGATTTATTTTTTGTCTTTAGAGTCTTAAGTCATTGCGGAGTCAGAAAAACGTCCCTGCCAGTCCCATCTCTTGTTACAGTTACCACTATATTTTGAGTATTTTCCTTCTAAAAGGCGTAGAGTTATTAGGCATGGTACATACACCTCCACTATTCAGATTTGTGATTCTACAAGGATGAGTATTGAACCTAGTATTCATAACACTAGGAGCCCTTCGACTCCCGCACCCACTATAGTTAATGGCACCCCTTCGATTCCTGCAACCACAATGGTTGTAGTGCTAGAGGCACCTATCATTACTATGGATTGACCTATATTGAATTCTCATTATCTTTCCTCGAACCCATTTGGGTCTCTTGGTCACTCACAAGGATATAATGTTCAGTCCATCCCTATGGCCTCTAGTCTTTTTCCTATGGTATGCTAAACTTTTCTTCGTAGTTTTCAAACGCCATTCCAACTACTGTCCCTAATGATAGCATTGGGCTTGGGGGCACTACACCTCATTACACTGCCTTTTCTTTTGGTGGTTCTCAAATCCCTCAAATGAATCCTAACATGGGAGGCATTCCTACTTTTAACCCCGGTGTTACCCATGATTTTGGTCATCATCATGATGTATTGATGTTGGTGTACTCAGGATTCTCATAAGAACTTTCTCCTAAGAAAAGTGATATTCATCTCTTCCCAGAAAACTAACTTTTGAAGAGAGTTCGTAGGTTGCTAGTATCCCAGGGTGCGATAATGACCCATTCTCACAGGTTGCCTTAAGCTAGGGTGTGAACTTCTCGCACTGTGTAACATAGCTAGGGTGTGAACCTTCTCTAAAGCTTGGGAAAAGGTGAATTCTTGATGGTTCTAGAAGGGAATCTTCTAGAAGAATGGGTTGGCATTCAAATGGTTATCCTTGTACTAGATTCCTTGATATTGTGGGATCATTCTTATCTAAATAACCATCTCATTCTCTCCTATATATTGATGGAATTCTCATGGAAAAGGTTAAGCAAGATTCATTGGAGAATTGGTGAAAGAATTGTGTGAAGGAATTAGCTTGAATAGGAGCTTGGGGACTCTAGCAAGTCTATCAAGAGGATTTGATATTCTTCATACAAAGATTGAGAAAGTGTATGTGTTGGAGCCAAGAGCCATCGAAAGGAAGCTTGTGACATCAAGGCGACCAGGTTGTAATATTTACTTTCAATTAAAATGATACAGTGGCATGTCCCTTTCCCATAAAGCTATTGTCACTTTATTGTGTAATTCCTTTATCATACACATAAGTTGACAGTTGAATATATTTTTCTATCTTCACTTTGGTTGGTTTGTGTTGTCTTGATCTTGACCTCATGAGAGCACCAGAGCGAAGCTAGAGCAACAGAGACCCTAGGAAGTGATACAAAGGTATGTTACTTGTTCCTTCCTACTAGCTAATTCAATGGTCAAAACTTAGGGAAAGAGTCATGTCTTGTCCTATTTTGTTCTAGATCCAGGTGGATCTAGGGAGATATGTTAGTGTCCGCACCTACCGATTAGTCCGATAACAAAATTGGCGACTCCACTGGGGAAATAACCTGTTTTCTTGTGGTTTTTGGTATTTTTCCTTGGCAATTTGCTCTTGCCTTACCTTTCTCCATTCACATCAATCTTTGAGTCTTCAGGATACCCTGATTGACCCTCTGGGTCTAGAGGCCTTTTCAAATTTTGTGTCTTTTTCCAAAAATTTGACTAGTTTCAGACATTTTCGCACTGCACGTCATAGTGGCCTGCGAGAATATACTGAGTTCGCACCCTGCCTTTAGGTTCAGTGCAAGATTCTCACACTTTGCTGAAATCTCACCTGCGAGAATCACCTATTCTTGCACTATCTAACACTCTCAGCCTATGAACCTATTTTTTCAAAATTTTTGCTTTAAGAATTTAGCATGAGAAACTGCACAGATTAGTATTTGTGCCTAACTAGAGTTTCTTGGACAATCGATTGATGTTCTTCTTGTCTTCATTTTGTGCATGAACAGTATTAGGATCTCAAAGGCTCTTCCTGTCACTTTCGTTTCTTGACTTTTCTTTGCGAAGATGTACTCTCTGATTTTGGAATCTGAGTGTGCTTGATTGGTTAAGGACCGACGATCGGTTGAAATTTGAGCTTATTGGTCTTTATCATTTGCTTATTCTTTGAAAAATCACTTTTGTTATGCAATTGATAAGGCTAGTTTGGTTTGCTTGTTGTTTTTGTTTCCATTGAAAGCGTGGTTTGGGTTTTTTATCTATTGCTTGTTCATTGGTTTTTGATTTTCTGCACTCTCACCATCAGGGTGTAGGTCCTTTTTGAAAAGTGAACAAAC
>ML791658.1:245213-291463 GCA_009831015.1 Picea engelmannii
AAGAACCTCGCAGGCTGTTATGGGCTCACCTGCAAGAATGACCCATTCTCGCAAGTCCCATGTAGCCCACCTGCGAGAATGGATGAGCGCAAATAGGGCTCACAAAACAAACTCAAAAATGAGTTTTAACCAATGAAAATGCAAAATAAAACCATGAAAGAGTAGAGGACAAAGAGCCTACCTCACTGTTGCTGACGGATTGTCGAATGGATGCTCATAACTCCCACATTCTGACACCAAACTTCGAGGGTAAAAGAGGGGTTTTTGGGCTCAAATAGTGAAAAGTGAAAATGATATGGTAAAAAGAGTTTTTATTTCTTTATATTTACTTTTACCATGTTATTTGAATTTTTTTATAATTATTTATTGATTAAAGCCTAAACCCTAATGTCTTTTTGAGTGTAACTTTTGCAGGTGTAATGACTTCGATGTTCATATACAGGGATGTGGACATAATTTTTCTTTTTTCATCGCATGTTTTGATTATTTTTTATGGTTTTTGTATAAAACCTCAAGGTTGGTCTTTGTTCGTTCTCGCGCTCGAAAATACATGAGAATGTGATCAAGCATACTTTTATTAATTTTTCAGGCTCAACAAGGTTATATGAAAAAGGAACCCCCTTGGAGTCCTCTTTAAGCTCTTTTCAGACTCTCTAAACATGAAAAGATAGCTGAGCGACCTTGCTATTTTCACGGTCGATAAAGTATTTGAAGAAAGTGTCTAGTGAGCGATAAATTATCTCTTTTTCGGTCTCATCAGACTAATTTATGAAAAAGGAACTGAGAGATTTCTCTTTTAAGTGTTTTTCTAGACTCTATAATCATGAAAAACCTTCGATTTTTCTATCCTTGGACTCGTTAAACAAACATCGACAGACCCATAATGGGACCGAACCATTCCTTCTTAGGGTTCATTAAACATACTCCGAAGGAATTATTCGAAGGATAAGCTTATATCAACAAGCATATGTTATCCTCCTCAAGCTTGCATAAAAATAAAGAGGTACTCGCCAGAAATGGTGGGGGAAAATTTGGGAAAGGGATATGTTTTCATATTCATATTGATTGGCAGTAAGTGTCGCTCTTGAGCATGAAACCTCTTATTCATTATATTTGAAGCCGGTTTGGGAAATCCATTTTCCTCTCATTCGAATTGCTACAAGGTCATACCCTATGTCATCTTTGAGTCAATGCTGCCAAATCATTGGTTGTGTCATTCATATGTTCAAGAAAAGTCCATATGAAACCTCTATTGAGTTGGCCATCTGCCATTGTCCATTCTCTCCATGTCGGCCTTCCCTGTGTCCAGTTTAATTTACATCATACTCTGTTTCACCCTCAAAATCTGTTACTCATTTCGTGTCATTGATGGGGGATACATCAAGGCCCTCCTGTGATGAGTTTTGTTCCGTCGACTTCAGCTCATTATCCGGAAACAAAAATTAGAAATTCTTTGGTACCTTGGATCTTGCATGCCTCAATGGAAAGTTTCCTCGCTTTCAACAGTGGGTTTACATCATTGACCCCTGATCGAAAGATTCCATCGGATGTTCGACTTCAAATCATTCATTCACACTCGATGGATTGTACCACGGTACCTTGGGAGTCATTGACATCAATGGTGATTTCCCTCGCACTTGTTAACGGTTTCATCAATGATTGGTAATCAAGTGGTTTCTGCCATGTTCGACTTCAACACATGTAATCACATGGTTAGATTTGTACTTTGGGCGATGAGATTGAAGACCCTGGATATCATCTCTTTGTCCAAGTTGCGATGGAGTATTTATAATTTGTGACACATAGATCCACTTTGTATGTCTCATGGCTATGTCGTCTTAATTTGAATTTTCTCGCATAGATCCACAGTGTATTCCTGGTGGCTATGATATATTTTGACGGCATGGATCTACAGTGTATGATTGGTGGCCATGAACTATGTCTACAATGTCATCCATCTGTGTTCTGAGTATGGGAATTCCTACCTCAGAATTGGTATATATGATATTCTGCAGATGCTTGGTTGTTCACAGGTTTCCGATTAGGTGTGCTCCTGGTTTCAGACACACACATGCAATTTACAAAGTCTTTCGGCTGTCACTGGTTTTGGCCTCATACTTTGGGGGGCATTCTGTTACCCATGATTTTGGTCATCATGATGATGTATTGATGTTGGTGTACTCAAGCTTCTCATAAGAACTTTCTCCTGAGAAAAGTGATATTCATTTCTTCCCAGAAAACTCACTTTTGAAGAGAGTTCGCAGGTTGCTAGTTCGCAGGTTGCTAGTATCCCAGGGTGCGAGAATGACCCATTCTCGCAGGCTTCCTTAAGATAGGGTGCGAACTTCTCACACTGTGCAACATATCTAGGGTGTGAACCTTCTCTAAAGCTTGGAAAAAGGTGAATTCTCGATAGTTCTAGAAGGGAATCTTCTAGAAGAATGGGTTGGCATTCGAATGGTTATCCTTGTACTGGATTCCCTGATATTGTGGGATCATTCTTATCTAAATAACCATCTCATTCCTATATATTGATGGAATTCTCATGGAAAAGGTTAAGCAAGATTCATTGGAGAATTGTTGAAAGAATTGTGTGAAGGACTTAGCTTGAATAGGAGCTTGGAGACTCTAGCAAGTCTATCAAGAGGATTTGATCTTCTTCATACAAAGATTGAGAAAGTGTGTGTGTTGGAGCCAAGAGGCATTGAAAGGAAGCTTGAGACATCAAGGAGATCGGGTTGTAATCTTTACTTTCAATTAACATGATACAGTGGCATGTCCCTTTCCCATAAATCTATTTTCACTTTATTGTGTAATTCCTTGATCATACACATAAGTTGATAGTCGAATATATTTTTCTATCTTCACTTTGGTTGGGTTGTGTTGTCTTGATCTTGACCTCATGAGAGCACCAAAGCAAAGCGGGAGCAACAGAGACCCTAGGAAGCAATACAAAGATATGTTACTTGTTCCTTCCTACTAGCTAATTCAATGGTCAAAACTTAGGGAAAGAGTCATGTCCTGTCCTGTTTTGTTCTATATCCAGGTGGATCTAGGGAGATATGTTAGTGTCTACACCTACCGATTAGTCCGATAACACCTGGGTCTAATCCTCTTGCTTCTGGGTGGAACAACCAACATGGTGGACAAGCTTATGCTCAAGTTCCATCCTACACCCATACCTCCTTGGTGTCGATTCCTACCAACATGTTTAACCTGACGAATCCACCTCTATCCTCCAAATTCACACCCAAAGGATGTCAATTTCATGCTTTGGGAAACCCCCAACCCAGATCCAACATGGTTGGGGGTAATTTTTATAACCCCCATCATAACATTCCTACTGGAATGATTCCCGACCAACCTTTTATGAATCAACCTAGAGGAGGGCCTTACAATCCCAGACAGGGCCATGGTGGTTACCAAAACCCTGGATGGGCTGCAGTTCCGTAAACACAATCTTTCTAGGGATTTTGGGGCTAGATGACGCAACCACGTCTCCCTTTTCTAGCCACACTTAATATGTAATAATTTTCTAAGTTGATGAATGACCCTGTGAGTCATGATCCTACATTACCCCCTGTCCCCACCAAGCTTCCTTAGGACATTCCAAAATTCGGAGGTAAGAATGACGAGGATCCTGGTGATCGTGTTACTATCTTTCACCTATGGTGCTCTTCCAATTCCCTTAAGGACGATTCCATTCGATTAAGATTATTTCAACACACCCTCATTGATGTAACTTCAAAATGGTATATCAAGATACCTAGGGGGGAATATGGGACCTTTAATGAAATGGTGTTGGTATTCCTTAACCATTTCCAATTGTCGTTTCATTACGATGCTGGCCTTGAACTTCTGTTGAATTTACGCCAGGTCACAACCACTCATATCTCGAATCATATCCTGGAGTGGTGTAGAATGAAGAGGTTGATTAAGACCTCCATACCCCTGACCTTTCTTTTAGAATGGTTTCTCAAGTCTTTGCAACCTCCTATATTGAAGGATGTTGCTACATCCAGGGTCACCATTGAGGAAGAAGCGATCTACAAAGCCCAACAGTTATATCTTATATACCCTCAGTCTAGGATGTTATACCACATTATTATGGACACACCGTGATCAAATTATGACCCTAGAAAAAAGTTTGGACCTCATACCGATGGAATTGTAGGTTCCGCCAATGTAAAGTCCGCAGACTCGGTGATAAGCCATTTGAAAGAGTTGTCTCTAAACCAGTCTGCAGGAGGGCCAACTTTGTCTATGTCTTCCAACCCCATGCATTCGATGGATGTAAATTCCATGACGTCGTCAACCGACCCAAATGGTAACCAACAACTAGGCAAGAATAAGAATAAAGGACGTAATAATCGTAAGGGTGGGAAAAATAATAATAAAACCAAGGACAGTGGTAATAATGAGAAGACGAATAATAATGTTGGAGAGGGAAAGAGAGAAAGACGTAAGGTGAAATTTCCTTGTAATCTTTTCACAAATGATCACCTTACTCATTTATTCCCCAAACATATAGAAGTTGCAAGGATATTATCTATACCACCCGCCGTGCTAATGAATCCTTTCCCACATAACCAACACATGGCCTCGAGCTCCTCAAATGATGGAAATGTGGCTAGTGGGAGTCAAAACCCGTTGTTACAAGATGACGACCATTTTTGTATCAATATGGTCGATGAGAAAGTTCACGTAGCCACTTGATCTCGAGATTATAGTTCTTCACAGGATATACCTAGTATAGAATCTCCTCCTCCTCCTTTAGAGATGAATTTATAGATTGAAAAACCAGAGCCACCACCTTGTATTCCAAAAGTAGTACTCAAGAGCTCTACCCGTAATCCAAATTCTAGATCCACCCAAAACTACTCTATTGTTGAGGACCTGGGTCAAAACCCTTGTACGATGTTGGCTTTGGAGGTACTCCAGACATTTCCTTCATAGAGGAATACCTTACTATCTGCGTTAGGATCTCTAGAACTCAGTGGCTCAAAATTTATCAAGTTTCACGTCACAAATCAGAAGCCTCACTTTCCTTACCATGTGGATTTCAAAATCCACATGGGGTACTCAAAGTATACCATCAAACATGTAGTTGTTGATGAAGGCATTTCCACTTGTGTGATGTCCTTGATCTATTGGAAATATCTCGGTTCTCCGACTCTTTCCAAGTCATCGAATATGTTGACTTCTTTTGATGGTCATTCCTTTCACCCTCATGGTATTCTTCTTTCCTTTTCAGTCTAGTTACGTGGGAAGATGGTAGAGGTGGAGGTCGAAGTAGTTGATGTGCCTCTTGATTATAACTTGTTACAAGGACATAATTGGACCTATGCTACTATGGTCATCATCGTATCGTTTTTTTTCCATGCTCTTTGTTTTCCTCATGAAGGGAATATTGTGACAATCGACCAATTATCCTTTGCATACACTAGTCCCAATTCATCCATTGGACCATCGATCCCTATGATCGACAATTCTCATCCAACAACTTAGAATATCAGTGTCAGAATGTATTTTTCCCTTATGGGTATTTTTGATTTCATGGCACCGATTCACCACATTTATGCCATGTTGAGTAGGCCTGTTTTGACATAGAGGTCCATTCCTTTCTGCACTTCCTATTTTAGTAATCTGTGGACCCTACCTTCCCTGAATTTGTCTTGTGAAGGCCATTTACATACTAGAATGGCCATGCCACTATCAACAACAAAGATTTTGTATCAATTTGTTCTTGTCCCTTTCACCGATCCCCATCCTATTACCTTGCCGATGGACGAGAAGGATCATGTTCTTAGGCCTGTGTGAGCCACTTCGTTGTCATGTTCACATGACTACCTTGATGATACTTTTCCCTCCAACGAAGCTATCATCGAAGCGATGAATGGTTCCAATAGACCTTAGGGTGATATGCATAATTTCTATCATTTTCTCCCATTGTTTGAAATAACCAAACAAGATGACTTTCAATCTACTTTGAGTGAGATAGTTGGTCACGTCGTAGTTCCCCTTGATACACATGAAATTTATGTCGAAGGAATTATGGTGAGTATTTCTCCCACCGTCACAATCAATATCTCTTGTACCCCTGGCAAGATTGAAAATGCACATATTGGTGTGGATTGTTCTCCAGAAGAAATTTTGATCTACATCAAACTCTTCAAGGAATTTCGAGATGTATTTTCTTGGTCATATGAAGAGATTCTAGGAATCAACCCTCATATTTTAGAGAATGATATTAGAACTTATCTGGATGCTAAACCTATTCGACAACATATTAGAGCTGTCAATCCCCAGAAGACCCTTACTATTAAGGCAGAGGTAGAGAAACTACTCAATGTTGGCTTCATCTACCTGGTTCCCTTGACTAAATGGGTATCCAATCTCGTTCATGTGAATAAGAAGTAAGGAACCATCCGTGTATGTATGGACTTTCATGACCTGAACAAATCCTGTCCTAAAGACAACTTCCAGACACCTTTCATCAATTAGATTCTCAATGAGTGTGTGGGAAGGGAAGTGTTTTATTTTATGGACGGATTTTTAGGGTTTAACCAAATTCAAATTAAACCTATGGATCAACACAAGACGAAATTTATTTGTGCTTGGGGTACTTTCACATACCGGAAAATACCATTAGGCCTTAAAAACTCCAGAGAAACCTTCCAACATTCTATGACCTTCTCTTTTCATGATATTAAGCATATAGTCGAAGATTACCTTGATGATCTCACTGCTCACTCTCATAAGAGAGTGAATCACTCTACACACCTTTGGCTTGTTTTTGAAAGATGTCATTACTATAGAATCTAGTTGAACCGTCATAAGTGCATATTTTGCGTTAGGTCTAGTCATCTTTTGGGGTTTCTAGTTTTCAAGAATGGGATCATGGTAGATTCATTAAAGGTTGAGGCAATACTTTGATTGCCTCACCCGCGCACTATTAGATAACTTCAAGGTTTACAGGGGAAAGATAAATATTTATGTCGGTTTATAGTAAACTATTTCAATATCACTAAGGGTTTCATGCATCTTTTGAAGAAGGACGCCCATTTTATATAGGATGAGTAAGCCCAGGATTCCTTCGATGCTTTGAAGAAATCCTTGGTATCAGCGCCTCAGCTGAAGTATCCTGACTACAGTAGGGATTACTTGCTTTATATCTCCGCATCCAAGGAGATGATTGGTATGGTCTTGGTTCAGAAGGATGATGAGCTCCATGAGCACATCATCTACTATATTAGTCGAAACCTAGTTGGTCCTCAGCTTAATTATTCTCATGATGAAAATCTATCTTTGGTTGTCATTCACGCAGTCCAACATTTATGTCATTATATATTTCTTTACAAGGCTACTGTGGTTTCTGACGTCAATCCATTTCAATATGTCCTTACCAGGTGTATCACAAAGGGAAAATATAATAAATGGATTGTCATTTTACAAGAATTTGATCTCGATTTCGCTTTTGTGAAATCCAAGAAATCACTAGTCTTCGCGGAGTTAATATCTGACTTTCCATGATTAGATGAGGATGTTATCCATGTTGATTCATTTGTAGATGAACACATTTTTCTGGTCTTGTTTTCTGACCCCTGGTATGGATACATCATTCTCTATCTTCAAACTTTGAATTTCCCTCAGCATCTCTTGCGAGATGACTGACGGTGTGTAAGATACCAAGCGAATAATTATACTATCATCGGTGAAACTTTGTATCACTGAGGAATAGAAAATATCATGTGTCATTTTTTAACTCACAGGGAAGCTGAGTCAGTCCTAAATGATTTCTAGAGTGGGGCTTGTGGTGGTCATCTATCCGGGCTTGCGACAACCCAAAAAATTTCATGAGCCAGTTATTTCTGGCCTTCTATCATTAAATATTGTATTGAAGTGGTTAAGAAGTGTCACCCCTGCCAGGTTTTCACTCAGAAAATGCACTTGCATCCAACCCCTCTTCACCCAGTTATTACCATCAGTCCCTTCACCAAGTGGGGGGTGGACTTCATGGATTGAAACCCAACTTTGATTGGGGGGAATAGACACATTATTGTGGTTGTCAACTAATTTACTAAGTGGTCCAAGGCCATGCCTACAATTAAATTCGATGGGAAGATTTCCACCTTCTTCATATTCAACCAAATTATTTCCTGGCTCAATATCTCGAGTGAAATTTTCACTAATCATGGCAGTCACTTTCAGAACAAAATGATGGAAGAACTAGAATCTAAGCTGGGGTTTAGACATGGTCATTCTTCTCCTTATTACCTAGAGGAAAATGATCAATTAGAGATCGTCAACAAGTATCTCAAGACCATTTGTAGAAAAGGGTCAGCCAGAGTAAGTCCGATTAGCATTATGCTATACCCCGCACTCTGGGCATATCGAACCTTGGTCAAGACTTCCACTTGATTTTCCCCTTTCCAATTATTACACAGTGTAGATTTGATATTACCTATTGAATGCAAAATCCCTTCTATTAAGTTGGCAATTGCGCTTCTACCTGACACTTCTGATCTTGAGTGATGCCTTGTACACCTAGAGAGTCTTGATGAGCAACATCGAGACGATTCTATGAGTATTAAGGAAAAAAAAAGACATGTGAAGGTCCAATAAGATAAGTCTGTCTATCCTCGATTGTATGCCGAGGGTGACCTTCTCCTCTTGTATGATCAAGCCAAAGAACTGCTAGGGGCAGGCAAGTTTAAATCCATGTGGCACGGTCCCTATATCGTGTGACGTGTCTTATAAAAAGGAGCCTATGAGTTAAAATATTATGAAGGGAATATGTTTACCGATCCTAGGAGTGGGCTCTACTTGAAAATATATTACGCTTGAGCCCCAAGCTTGGGTAGAACTCTTTGTATACTAATGTAATTTAGTGTATATATCTTTTCTGTTTCTTTTCATCTTCATCTTGCTTATCAAGTTTTCCCTTGGTTGGCAGATGTTAACGGAGTCTTCGGTCTACTTAGGATTCGCATATGGATCCAATCGTCATACATGGAACTTGGCTTCTTTCACTTGGGTGGTTTACTCACCCGAGGGTCTACTGGTGTCTTCAAGTGGCGTATGCCTAGGGCCATCCACAAATAATGTGGTCAAATATATCACCATTATAAAACTTTTTGCATGATGCTATATCACATGGTATTAACTCTTTAGAGGTTCGCTTGGATTCCTAGTTAGTAGTATGTCATTTGAATGACAATTACCATTTACGTGATCCTACTTTACTCCGATGATTCCTATAGGTACATCTTTTAGAACAACAATTTGATTTTATTACTTATTATCACATTCCTAGGAGTTCTAATCATGTATCCGATGCTTATGCTAATTTCATTTTAGATTGGCATTTTTCACATAACTAAAGCAATGAAAACCATCTCATTAATGTACACATTGTAAATATAAGTAAAGCCGAAGATCCTTGTTTTATATATATTTCAAAAAATATGGTGTTTATAGTAAAAAATTGGGGCTAACACCCTCAATACACATATACAACTGGTACTACAATATCCATGACATCTACACCTATGGTGACAGATGTGTGTCATGGTAACAAACTATGGCATTTGTGAGATGCTGAAAGAGTCGCACCCAAGCTCTATGCACACCAACCACTTACTGCTGCATGGCTTCCAGCATATCCTCTACCTGTACCATTGGAATCCTATGAGTCAAACCAGACAGGTTTCCTTGCATGTTTTGAAGGACTCTCTCAGCTTCTCCTCTCACCACCTCATTTCCCTGGTGCCTCTGATGATGTTGGGGAAGCCCTTCTAGATGTCGCGGACCCATGTCTGTGTCACACAAGTGTCTAGTTAGTACTTAAGAATCATCCAAAAATATTTTTGTTCTACTATACAAAAATACAAAAAAATGAAATATTTAAAAACATTTGACATACCTATGTTCCCATAGGTGGCCCCTGGTGGGAGTGGTATGTCAGGATACCCTCTGAAGTTGATCCTTGCATAGGGGTATTCATCCAAAGAAATGACCTGCCACTACCACAAGTAGAATAAATCCTCATTGTAGGGTGTGGGAACCCTACCTTCCCCCCTGCTGTCTCATTACCTCAGTCCATTGTGCCATGGATGGATCACAAGGTCCTCTTGGAATAATATTGACTCTAGGTCCCAAACCTGGAACCCGATCAAAGAAGAAACTACATAAGATAAAGGCGAACCCGAAGTTCCTCTTGCTACCTTGTTTGCACTATGTCAACTGGTTCTTCATATTAGCCAGTAGTGAGGTACACCAATCATATACTGTGGGTCTCAAGAACTCTACAACATAGAACATGAACGACCTCGATGCCTGATGCAGCGAGGTCGATCTTGTGATCCTTTTCAACATGAGGACAAAAATCTTGAGGCTAAGATTTTTTATCACTCGGATGGGGAGTTGACTCATGAAATTAGGAGTCCCTACTACATAGTGAGCATCTATGTACTCCTCTATTTTCATTCCTCTCCCCGCTCCCCATGATTTGAGGTTTACGATCTCACCCCAGGGTGATAATCCAGTCAAAAAGTAGATATCCTCTACTTCAATCCTGAATGGTTGTCCATCAAGGTTGAAGCTTTCATTATCAAGGTCCCAGTAATCCACAAGCATCTCAAGAAACCTCACATGGGACCTCATTCCTTTGAGTTCCCAAAATTTATATAAGCCACATATTTTCAAGGCCATTTGGGCCCCCAGATCTCTGTCCATAGAAACATCTACCTCCTCATGCTCCCTTTCCCTCCATTCTAGCACCATCCTGCCAGACAAAAATCAAATTTTGAGTTAGCAACCATATAAATCCTTGATTATAGGCTTGTATGTGGGATGCTTTATTTACAATTATGTATAGGGCTTAATATACGTGCCCTATAATTTACACAAGCACATATAACCTCACATATACATGACCCAATGAATGGTAGCCCACGTACATAGAGTTACCCTATTTGTGCCATAATTTACTTAAAATTTGAAACCTAATTTAAAATTTTAATCCACTAGAAAGGAAGAGGAGGGGAAGAGGAATTACCTGGTCTAGATGGTTTCTGATTTTGTCGCCTGACGCTCCCGCGATCACTAGTTGAATCTCAGAGGTATTTTGGTTCAATTTTCACTATTTGGGTAAAAAGTCAAAATAACATAGTAATTTTTGGTTTTGTTACTATTTATAACAATTTTTACCAATTTCTATAGTTTAGAGTATTTTTTTCATCTAATGGACTAATACAAAAGTGGATTGAGTTGGTTTTTGTAGTTTTCACCAGGTATTCTTGCAGATTTCAACATTATGTTGACCATTCGTCACCACGAGAAGGTATTTTCACTACCCAAGATATAGTATAGTTATCCATTCCATCATGCATTTTTGCATTGTCCTATAACTGTCACTTTTTATGCCTTAGGTACGAACCCATTTGTTACTTCACATAACCTTCCATCTTTTATAAGTAGTGTCATTATCAAGTGGTAGGGACTTACCAAACATGGGTGCCCTAATTATATCCCCTGCTTCATTTGGTGCCCATGCAAAGATTTTTTCCATGGGACCGAGGAGTCCCTTATAGCTAGTACATGACTTTATGATGAGCCTCATTTCTCACTCATAAACATGCTTCCTTATACCTATATGACTCCAAACTGAGTTTAATTTAATCTCTTTTCCAACTTGTCTTCAAAAAGAGAAAATATTGCTGAGTGAAATTGTCTCTTTCACACTCGTAAATTGGATTTGAAAGGACATCTATTTGGCACAAGTTTATCCCTTTTTCACATCAAATAGACTAAAATGTCATAAAAAATCACATTTTTTGGCATTAAGTTGTGATTTCATCTCATGCCCTTCCTTGCAGTATTGAGCCTCTAGACGATTCTCACTTTGCGTTATAAACTGTTTGCCTCAACATTTTTTACATCCTTAACCAAGTAAAGCCTCATTTATATCCTTCGCAATTTGACACCCTATACCTAGGAGGGAACATTCCCTCGAGTGTCCATCTCCTGCATGCATATCCTTGCATCGAGCATAGGTATGTTCCACTGCTAGAACTAGTTTTTCTTACTTGCGACACTCATTTACTCCTCTGTATCATAGCATTCATTTGTCTATGAAAAAATAAAAAAATACGGACAGGAAGGGAGTATTATCTTATATTGACAGCAGTCATGTCGCCTTTGAACAGAGCACAAAGTTATTGAGTCTATTTGTCACCGTAATTTTGGGTTTAGCATGGCCTTAGGAAGCTACGCTCCTTACAGTGTCTTCTCTACCGACTGGTTACTCTTCCAGTCCCTGTGGAGAATATCATTGATGCCTCCTACATCTCATGGTTTCATCATCAAGTCTATGCTGTTAGAGTCTTTCATATGTCTCATTCTCTTGTTTAAAGGATGTCTATCAACTTGTGTCGGCCATTCCTTAGATCTCTTGACTTTTCATGTTAGCCATACCCTCAGTTTGTCTCAGAATCACATGATACTTTATTCCTATCATGCACCCTGGTCCTACTTTCATCATTGGTAGGTAACCATGAACCCAACAATTGACATTTCATCATTGATCATTGAATGGGTGATTTCCCTTGTGTTCGAAGGCAAGACATCTATTCACACATTGGGATTCATGTAGTGTCTTGGATTCCATTAGCCTTATTGGTGGTTTCCTCGCCTTTGTTAGTAGTTTTCCTCATTGGCTTCTATTCATAGGGTATTTTTAGTGTACCTCTTGCACTTGGCACAAGCGAAAGACACATAGGGTCATTGGTTCATGCACATGTTCTTCGTCTAATTTCATCCAAATCATGAAGTAGTTGCTTTGTCCCTTGTGATGGATGATGAGAGATGCCTTAATGATCTCCTTTCAGTGGGTCTCCTTCCATTGACTTTAGCTCATATATTCTGGAAACAAGACCTAGACTCTGATGAGTACCTTGAGTCTTAAATTCATTAGTGGCAGGGTTTCTTGCCATCGAAAATTGGGAATACATAAATGTCCCTTGATTGATGGATTCTTCAGGTGTTCTACTCTAACTCCTTTATTCACACTTGTAAGAATGTACTTGGTGCCTTGATACCTACTTTCATTATCGGTAGGCTGTCTCACATGTGTTAATGGTATACCTCAATGAATAGTAATCAAATGATGTCTCATTATGTTCTACCTCAACTCCTTTATTCACATGATGTAGACTTGCACCCTTAGGAGATTGTGTAGAAGACTTGAAGACATCAGTATGAGGAAAAAAAATTCCTGAGCTATTTCTTCCTTTTCATTGGACCAATACCTATATGAATTCAATAATCATGGGAGATCAGATTGTACTCCATTGTTCATGACTATGACATCATTTGGCATGTAACCACATTTGTATTTGCCTATTCATGGCCACAGACAATTTCTTGGTATATTTTCACATGGATCTATAGTGTAATTCAAATTGGCAGCCATGTATGCAAAGTCAGTGAAAAATGTAATGAGAAACTATTTTTTCCAGCTGGCTCCCCATCACTCCACTTCTGGCTTGTTTATAATGTATTCCGGCCATCGCAGATACTCCTCTAACCTCACACATTAGGGGGAATATGTTATAGAAATATTTTCCTCACCCTATGCAATCTTGCACATATGGCCTTTTTCCATTTCCCTATGCAAACTTATCATCCCTGTTTGTAAATCCCAGATCTAAAAATAAATATTTTTCCACATGTATGCACCTTGCCTACTATACAAAATGTGTATATGTAGGCTACACCACTACAACCCGAGTACATCGGGATTTGTGCCAAAAAATGAAAAATGGAGTCAGGTTTCCATGTCATGATAGGAGACCTGTGATCCTTGGCCTTCCATATATTGGAAATGTTTTGACTCGGGCCCTTCAGTTCCATTTGAAGGCTATAAATGGGACAATTTCGAGCTATGGAAAGGAGGAGAAAGAAATCAACTTTGAGAGCAAAGTTACTCAGGATAAATTATTTACTTCATATTGAGTTTTCATCCCTTTGTTCTTTAAGTCTAAACACATTTTTCAACCCCCAAGCTCTTCCCTTATTGATTGAGAACCTCATTGTTTCTCTTTTATGAGCTTGCCTTTGGTGGAGGATTGAAGTGGTGGAGGCCCAGCTGGAAGGAACTTAGTTTCTCGGTTCTAAACCGTGTAGACATGGGAGTCTGTAACATTTTCACTTCTGTTGATCATATATTAATAAAAATACTCTTTTCCCATCTAATTGATATCTCGAAAATATTTGAATTATTATTCCATGGGCATATTTGTCATGTTTATTAATGGATTATGTTATTGAATGTGCTAACATCATATAATATCACTATATTCTTGATTTTCTTGGTTGTTGAGGACTAGTTGCAGGTATATTTCTTTGGGTCAAGTGCTTAACGGTGGACTTCATCGAACATCTAGACAAGGTAGGACTTTTATCTTGTCTTGCTAGCATATTTTTTTACATAGAATACTTGAGCATATAGTTGATTTTTGTAGTCATTTCCATTTTTTGTGGTTTACCCTAGCCATAGAGATATTTTCCTCGTAACACCACCAGCCTCTATGAGTCATGCTGGGGGGGGGGAATTCTAGTCACTGCAAGTCATAATGACATCACGTCACCAACCTATGAAAGTTATACTAGAGTTAAACAACCATCCTCTCCAAGCCATGATGGGAGTGTGAGACCAAACTATACTATTCATGTTGGATTTATGTCAAAAACCTCCGCAAGTCATGTTGAAGACAAGCAACCAACCTCTGCAATTCATGTTGGGAGCGTGAGACCAACCCTTGCTAGTCATGTTGGAGTTATGTAAAAAACATATGCAAGTCATGCTGAATACAAGAAACCAGCCTTTGCAAGTCATGCTGGAGCATGAAACCAACCTATTCTAGTCATGTTGGAGTTATGTCAACAACCTCTAGAAGACATGTTGAATATAAGCAACAAGCCTCTACAAGTCATGCTAGGATCATGAAACCAACCTCTCCTAGTCATAATGAAGTTATGTCAAAAAACTCTGCATGTCATGTTGAATACCAGTCACCATCCTCTACGAGTAACGATGGGGGAACGAGTCTAGTCACTGCTATTCATACTGGACAAATGTCACCAACCTCTTCAGTTCTTGTTAGATACCAACTACTAGCTTCTGCAAATCATGGTGGGAGCATGTCACTGACCACTACAAGTCATGTCAGGGGCATTGATACTGTTAATAAGAATAGACGAATAAGACGTAATACCAAGTTCCATTATAAGAATTGTGAGGGAGATCACCTTAATCATCTATGCCCTAGTATTTCATAAGTACTAATATTGTGGTCCTTATCTGACAGTCCTTCCAGTCTTGAGTCATCTTCAATTTCCAAACAATCTATTCAACCAGTGGTTGAGGAAGTGGTCATGTCGATGAAATCTTAGGTTGATCCCACTCTTCTCTTGAAGAGTGATGATTCTAACGAAGTGGTTGCGCTAATGAAATTTTCGGCCGATCCCACTCTTCTTTTGGTGAGTGAGTCATATTTAGACCTTGTCTTTAGGATTTCTAGTTCAGTACATTCTAAACAAGGGGGCATTCCATGTTGGGTATGTGTTATATTCTTTGCACGACTAGATTTAGTGTCTTCTACATTTCGTTGGGTGCGTAGGGGGGTCGGGGGTTCAGGGGGAGTGCCTTGATAAAAAAAAATCTTGGGAAATGTGTCACATTTTTTCCTCATTTTTCTTGTCACCTCGATTTTCATGTCCATTGTTGGACGGTTTTTCGGCACATGGTTTTTGCCAATGGTTTTCTATTTTTGGTTAAGGAATTAGGTTTGTTGACTATTCCAAGTCATTGGATTAGGGTTTTGGATGCCTTTGTCTCCTATATGTATATTGTATTATAAGCAATGTATCAGTATGAATAATTATAGAATATGCTAGTTTTCCCAGTTTGGTTTTCTAGGGGAAAAATATCTGTGTAATGTGTGTATTTTCCATTGTATCTTTTCTGTTCTTTTATTGAAAATCTATTTTCAGTAAAATATTGTACAAGGTTAAAATATACATTTGCTATCAAATATTTATTGGCTTCAGGGGATTGACTTTGTTGGAAAGGGTTTGTCTTGGGCCTGTGATAAAACTTGTTATAGTGGGAGATCCGTGGTATTGATTGTTCAGGTGAAAATAAATGGCGAGCAGTTTAAAAATGGAGATTGAGAAGTTTAATGAGAAACTTTTTGAGTTGTGGAAGCTCAATATATAAGATCTATTGGTGGACATAGATTAGTGGATCCAAGTACTACACCTACAAGAACTTCAACAGATGACTGGAAAAAGTTGGATCGAAAGGTGAAGAGCACAATCCGACTGTGTTTCTCAGATTCATTATTACTGAATGTGTCAGAGGAAGCTACAACCAAAGATTTATGGGATAAGTTTTGGAAGTTGTATCAGTCTAAGTCCCTAGTAAATAAAATATTCCTAAGAAAGAAGTTGTATAACCTGAGGATGAGAGATGCAGACTTGGTGGCAGAGCATTTGAACGCCTTCAATATTGTGGTAAGTCAATTAGTGTCTATTGAGATTAAAATTTCATATGAAGATAAGTGTATCGGTTTATTGTGTTATTTACTAGACTCGTGGGATATTATGGTTGTATCCATAGGTATTAATACAACTTTATTGATTTTCAATGAAGTGATCTCATCATTATTGTCAGAGGAGTTGAGATGGAATAACATGGAAGGAAAAAGAACAAATGAATTATTTGAAAGAGGACGCTCCCAGGAAAGAAATAGATCTAATTCCTCAAGTGGGAGATATAAGTTTAAGGGAATATCTAAGTCTCCTAGAAAGTTTGTAAAGGTATGTTGGAGATGTGGAAAAGAAGGGCACTACAAGAATAAATGTAGATCCGAAGTTCAGAAAAAGAAGGGATCTGAAGAATGTCCTTCTACAGAAGAAAATACCTCAAAGGAAGAAGGAGATGATGCGTACTTGGCTTCTTCATTGACACATGCATATCATGAGGCATGGTTGGTTGAATCAGGTGCGTCTTTTCATATGACTCCCCATAGGGAGTGGTTCTGTGAATATGAAAGGTATGATGGAGGTAATGTTTTCCTAGGTGATGACTCGACAACTAGAATCATAGGTAGAGGAAAAGTCAAGTTGAGGCTCATATATGGAAAGATTATAACACTACCTAGTGTTTTTCACATTCCATGCTTGGACATAAATTTGATTTATTTAAGCAAAATGGACAATGCAGGGCTAAAAAAAATATTTGAAAAGGAAACCTGCAGGATGGTTCGAGGAGAAATGGTGTTGCTGAAGGGATTTTGGTTTAGAACTCTGTGTAAGTTGCAAGGAAACACTATTAGTGATGGGTGTAATAGTTCCATTTTTCTTGATATTGGAGTTGAATACGAAAGAACTCCTATAGTCTCTGGAGAAAAGGTTATGTTGTGGCATATCAGAGAGAAGGGTCTTTGACTACTACCCGGTAAAGGTATGGTTGAAGGTATGTCTAACTTCTCTATGGATTTTGATTTTTGTGAGCACTATGTATATGGGAAGAAGAATAGGGTAAGATTCCCCTCTAGTGTAATGAGGGCAGAAGGAATTTTGTAGCTAGTTCACAGTGATGTGTTTGGACTTGTCTCGCTTCCATCATTGGAAAAATATGTGTACTATGTCTCATTTATAGATGACTTCTCAAGTAATACTTGGACATATTTCCTTAGGAAGAAATATGAAGTCTTTAATAGGTTTAAAGAGTTGAAGGCTCTTGTTGAGAATCAAACAGAGAAAATAATTAAGATGTCGAGGAAAAATAATGGTAGAGAGTTCAACAGGAATGAATTTGAAGAATTCTGTAAGAAGTGTGGTATAGAAAGGTAGAATAATACTTCATATACACCTTCATAGAATGGAGTTGTAGAAAGGATGAACATGACACTGGTGGAAAAATCAAGGTGCATGCTCAGTGGTGCCGGTTTAGCACAAGAATTCTAGGAAGAGGCACTGGGTACTGCATGTTACCTAGTCAAGAGATCACCCTAATCAGTGTTGAATGAAAAGACTCCATAAGAGGTATGGACTGGTAATAAACCTTCTCTCACACATCTCAAGGTATTTGGCTATCAAGACTATATTCATGTTCCAAAGGAAAACATGAGTAAGCTATATAAGAAGGATGAAAAGTGTATCTTTATTGTGTATAAGGATGGTATCAAAGGTTATAAGCTTTGGAACCCAAAAATTAAGAAGGTTGTGTATAGACAAGATGTGGTATTTAGAGAAATGAAGGATGTTGTTAAATAGGAAGTCCTGCCAAGAAAGGAAGAACTAGAGAAAAAAGAGTTTGATTTAAAGGATGATGAATTAGACCTGCTGAAGAAGAAGAATCAGAAGAAGAAGATCCTCATACTCCAGTATTGAGGGGATCGGTTCAAGAAAGAAGGCTACCAAAAAGGTATACTCCATTTGATTTTCATTCAAATTTTTCTTTGTCTATTATTGATGATGATCCTATAACTGTTAGAGAGGCAGTGGATTCAGAGAATGGAAAGCTCTAGACAAAAGCCATGGATGAAGAAATGGAAGCCTTGGATAAGAATGAGGCTTGGGATCTAGTGGAGTTTCCGACTGGAAGAAATCCCATTGGAAACAAATGGGTATTTAAAAAGAGGCTGAATGCATAAGGAAAAAGTGGAGAAATATAAAGCTCGATTAGTAGCAAAGGGTTATTCCTAGGTTGAGGGAATTGATTTTGGTGATACTTTTTCTCATGTTTCCAAGTTAACTTATATAATATTTTTTTTATCTGTTACTGCAACATTTGATTTTGAAGTAGAATAGATGGATGTGAAGAAAACATTCCTACATGGGGATTTGGAAGAAGAAATATATATGAAGCAACCAAAAGGCTTTGTTGTGAAGGGAACGAAGGAGCTAGTATGCAAGCTGAAAAAGTCCCTGTATGGTTTAAAACAATCACCAAGGATGTGGTATCAAAAATTTGATACTTATATGCTAGGACTTGGCTTCACAAGAAGAAAAGAGGATCATTGTGTGTATTTTAAATTAATTGGCGATCATTTGATTTATTTGGTATTGTATGTGGATGACATGTTGCTGATAGGAAACAACAAGGAGATTATCCAGGATGTGAAAAATCATTTGTCCTCTAAATTTGACATGAAGGATATCAATGCCTCAAATTTCCTTTTGGACATGGAAATTAAAAGAGATCCGAAAAAGAGGAAAATATGGTTAAATCAAAGAAAATATTTCGAGACAATATTTTAGAGGTTTAATATGCAGGAATGTAAACCGGTCAAGGTCCCTATTCCTATTGGTGTAAAGTTATCTACAGATCAGTGTCCTAATACACAGGAAGAGGAGGAGGACATGTATCATGTTCCATATGTGAGTGTAGTTGGAAGTTTGATGTATGCAATGGTATGTACTAGACCAGACATTGCACATGCAATGGGAGTCTTGATCAGGTATATGTCAAAACCAGGGAAGGAGCATTGGACAACAGTAAAAATGGTTTTAGGTATTTGCATGGCACTGATAGCTATGGATTGTGCTACCAAGGAAGACCAGGATTGGAAAGAGTGTTGTACATACATGGATTTGTGGATGCATGCTGGGATGGAGATCTAGATCGTAGGATATCTACAAGCGGGTATGTGTTTAACTTGTTTGGAGGAGAAATCAATGGGATGAGAAACATATACACTGTAGTGGCACTTTCAACTACAGAAGTTGAATACATGGAAACCACTCATGCAATTAAGGAAGAAATATGGTTAAAAATATTGTGTTCAGGTATTGGGTTGGTACAACAAGCTATAAGGATAGATTGTGATAGTCAGAGTGCAATTTTTCCGGCGAAGAACTCAACTTATCATTCAAAGACAAAGCATATTAATATTCAATATCAATTTGTGAGAGACATGATTGAAGAAAAAAAAGTGTTGCTAATAAAGGTGGACACTTTGAAGAATGTTTTATATTCATTAAAAAAATATGTGAGCACTGACTCAAAGTTCTCTTGGTGTAGAGGATACATGGGCATTGCTACCTTGGATTGTTGACTATGTAACCTTGTAACCCCTTGTATTCAAATAAAAAACAAGTGGGAGAATGTTGGGTATGTGTTATATTATTTGCATGAATAGATTTAGTGTCTCCTAAGTTTCCCCCAGACGTGCCCCCGATAAATTTAATTTCTTAGGAAACATGTCGCATTTTTGCCTCATTTTTTGTGTCACCTTGATTTCCATGTCCATGGTTTTTTCTGAAGGTTTTCTATTTTCTGTTAAAGAATTAGGTTTGTTGAATAATCCAGGTCATTGGGTTAGGTTTTTGGATGCCATTGGATCCTAAATGTATATTGTATTGTAAACAATGTATCACTATGAATGAATATAGAATATGATAGCTTTCCTAGTTTGGGTTTCCAAGGGAAATATCTCTATGTAATGTGTGTATTTTACATTGTATCTTTTCTCTTCTTTTATTGAAAATCTGTTTGCAGTAAAATATTGTACAAGGTTAAAATATATATTCCACTCTCTTTCAGTATTCTCCCTCCAAGTCCTAGGATGGTTTCCTTTGATTGGAATGATCTTGTAGAGACTCACCTTCCTTCTTTTGTACCCTTCCATAAAGTAGTTATAGTTGATTCAATAGGAATTCGCTAAAGTAGTGTATATGAAGGATCCTTTGCAATTATTTTATCATCCTCGGTTTGGAAAGCTTTGGGTTCGCCCAAGCTTGTCTCAACTACCAGTGAGTTTCTAGCTTTGGATAGAAGACCTAGTGAATGTTTGGGTATTATTCCTTAGTTTCCTATTAGAATAGGTGAGAATACTATCCTAGTCAATTTTTTATTGGTGTCAGGCCCTTTATATTTCAATATGCCTCTTGGGCATGATTATGTTTATGCTATAAATGTTGGGGTGTCTACATTCTTTCATGTGATGCATTTCCCTCACAACAAAAGCATTGTCACTATTGATCAAATTTCATTTGAAAATTGCTATCCTAATAAAACTTTAGCTCAGATTCTCCTATGTATGTTTCCAGTGTTTGAGTAGACTCTACCCTACCACATGTGAATTATGTGGTGTCTTATCCTTGATGTTCAATTACTTATGAGAAAGGATATTTACAATCATGTTGGCAATCTCGAGACAAGGTCTCGACAATTGATCATGTGGTTTATCCAATGGGGGAAGGGGAGCCCTTGCTTCCCCTTGTTGTCCCGAGTGATATTGAATTTCCTCTTGAGTTTGATCTTACTGTTTTTGAGACCTTGAGCCTTGGTAGTGGTGAGTCTTTGAGTCTCGATTTTCTGGATGTTGAATTTCCTTCTGATGAGGTTATCCTTGAAGCTATGATTATGGATTTTTTACCTTTTCTTGAAATGGAAGATTTACTGATTGGTTACCATATAAACCATTGCACTGAGCCTAGCAATGGGATCTACCTGGAGAACCACTATGCATAAGTTGTAAGGATGTGCAGTGCTCTTTACATATTGTACTTTTCGGGTTTCTTGTTTTCAAGTTTTGTATTCCATAGAAAATGTTATCATGAGAGGTTTCTATATCAGACTTATTAACATTTGTGTGAATTGTTGTTGGTATTATTTATAGGACTTTGGAGACATTTTTTGTTGGTTCTTTTTTCCCATGTCGATCCGTTCTAGTAGGTAATGATATCAAAAATGGAATATAGGTTAGATTTACCCCTTCATGCATTTTCTCATTATTTGTTTCCTATTTCATATGGACTTAGGATCGAGCCCACTGAGTTGTGACATAAAACCTTATTTGTTGTTTAGAAGTGTTGTAATTCATGTGAGAGATCCTACCATTCATGGGTGGCCTAGTTAGAATCTTGTTCATAGTTTGGCACCCATGCTGAAGTACTTTCGTAGGCTCAAGATCCCTAATTAGTCCTTCCATTACTTTGTGTTGAAGTCTCATATATTCTTCTCAATATTTTTCTGACAAATACCTATGGGGATCCATCATTTATGTGTTAAGTTGTAATACTGCATTGCATTCCGCTGCTTGTGATTTTCAGCCTAATGTCGGATTTAGTCTATTGTTCTTTAGCCTTTTATGCCTCATTGGTTGCTATCCGTGCAATTATTTCCTTTGCGACTTGACACCTTTATCCCTCGAGGAAACTTTCCCCTGAGTGTCCATATCATGGACATGCTTCCTTTCATTATACATAGGTATGTTCCTTACACTTGGAACTATTTTCTTTCTTGTGACACTCATTTCCTCCAGTGCATTCTAGCATTATTTTATTATTTTTTAGGATTTCATAATATGAAAAGGACAAAAAAATCAAATAACAAAAAAAGAGTGTGGGAATGAGTCTTCTACACCGTTATTGGAAGTAGTCAAGTCACCTCTAAACAAAGAACAAAGTTTCCCTTGTGTTCAATGACATGAACATTATTCACACATTGAGATTCATGTAGTACCTTGGATTCCATTTGTCTCCATTTGTGGTCTCCTCACCTTTGTCGAAAGTATTCATTATTGGTTATTATTCATAGGGTATCTTTCATGCACTATTTACATTTGGTGCATGAGGGGGATGTACTTTGTGGTGGTACCTACAATATCTTATCTGATTCCTTCCAAATATTTGGTTTTTTGCTAGTCGTCATGTTGGAAGATGGGGGATGCCTTAATTCCCTCCTTCCAACAAATCTCTACCTATCAACTTCAACACATCTCACTCTAGGATAGTTATCTAGAGTCATTTTTAGTACCTTGGGGATTACACTCATTAGTGGAAAGTTCACTTGCTATCAATAGTGAGAATACATCAATCTCCCATGATCGCTAGATTCTACCAAGTGTTTGACATCAGATCCTCTACTCACACTTTTTAGATTGTACTAGGTACCTTGATGCCCATTATAATTACAAGTGGGTTGTCTCATGTTTGTTAATGTTATACATAAATGACCGGTAATCAAACAGTTTCTTACTATATTCAAATTCAACACATCTATTTTCATAATGTAGACTCGTACCACAACGGTTGGGTGAAGACATTGGAACTCTAGTAGCATTACCCCTTTTATCTTGTTTCCTGGGATGCATTTGGATAGTACCACCATATATATTGGTACTCATGAAGGATCAAATTTCCATCTTTTTCTTCAGATATCCTTCATTGATTCTAAGACATAGATCCATTGTGTTTTGTTCGTGGCTATGATATTTTTTTGACATGGATCCATAATGTATTTTTGTGGCCATGAACACTAATTTCTATATATACATTTTACATGGATCCACAGTGTACTTGATTAGCTTCCATGCTTATCATCACACCTGAACATGGGTATGCCTTCCTCAGGAATTGAGTTTTTATGACTTATTTTTGGTGTTGGTTGTTGTCCTTAGACTAAATTCTAGAGACCTTCACCCCTGTCTAACTACTCTTGAAGACATATATTGTATTTTGGCCATCAATTTCCCTTCTAACCTCACACATTATGGGTAATATATTATAGCATCAAACTCCACCTCTAAATATTTTATTCTCTTGTCGACATTATTCTTATCCTCCTTACATAAAATTGTTCCTTTGATCTGAAAACCACTGACTTGACCTGCAAATTATGTATGTGAATTAACTTAGATCAAATATTAAGGTTTAATTAAATTTTTTGAAAACGAAAATAGAATAAAATATAAAGCAATAGAAAAGACAAATAGACACAAGTTGGTAACAAAGTTCACCTATATTGGTCTATGTCTTTGGGTCTACTTCCAATGAGTGACCACTCCATTAATGATTTCAAATTCTTGATTACATCAAATGGGTCTCCAATGTATACAAAATCTATGTTTGGCCTCTTTAGAAAGGTTAGACCATGATAGGAAACAACTTTCCCTTCTCTTTCTACACTAAAAAAGGCTTACAAATTCTCATTTCCCCAATTTCACAACAAAAAATCCCGTTTAGAATAATGTATGTTGAGTCCTTTTCAAAAAATATATATATTGTCCAATAGTAAGTTTGTTTGGTTATAAAAAGATAGGTTGCAGGTTCAAATCCAACACCTGTTGGGATTTTTGGGTTATTAAATATTTGAAATCAAATGATATAATATTTGCATTCCTTAACAAGGCATATAATATGGTGCATTGTTTAAGTCGTTTGAGTTGTTTGATGTCACAAGGTCAAGCCCACATACCTCTATATTTGGCATTATGAAACTAAATAAACTTTAAGTAAAGTATTTTGGTTATTCATAACAAGGTTCAATAGTGGCTTGTTGGTTATACCATTGGTTGATAGCATGGAGGTCAAGGGTTTGATCCACATGCCTGATAATTCTGAAGTGGATAAGCCCTTTTTGGGTAAATCAGGTCTGCTTGTGGAGACCTCTGATTGGTCCACATGGAAACTACATAACTATGTCATGCCAACTAGCGCCATGTTACCCTACCAAATCAATTATCTGCCACATACCATCCAGTCATCCTGCCACGTTAGTTTCCATACAACCCAGTCAACATCTGTACATCCCAGTCAACATGCCACATCATCATCCATACGTTCTAGTCATCATGCCATGTCAACATTCGTATGGTCCATTTGTCCCATATGTATTTCCATGTGCTTTATATGTACTACAACATTTCACATTCGTACTGCAATTTTCCAGTCCTAGGTGATGCCACATGTCAACCCTATCACCCTTTTTTTCATGTTCTGCCAAAACTTCATAATGTCGTAACTATATCATATAGAGTTCATTTTATACCATTCAGCTTGTGTTGCAAATATCTCGTTGACCTCTTCGACACAGATTCCTTTTCATGAACATTTGAGAACATTATTTTTTATGAGTTAAAATCCACCCGGATCATCCCCATACCTCCTTGAGACCTTCTAAAAAATAAACTTTTGAAGGATGTACATTCCCTAATAGTTATGCTACATGTGTACATGCATGCTACTTAAGGGACAACCAACAAAGTCCTTACAACTCAACTATCTCTAACTGATTGGATACCACATAAAAGGAACATTTGCATCATTGAGAAAGGTAATTATGTAATGGTACTTTTCACATTCAAGAAATCACTCATTTTTATATTCTCGTCAAGTCTGTAATCCCATTTTATCCCTGTTGTTGTTGGTTTCTTGTCTTGGAATCCCTTGTTTCCAGTTTCCCTCTAATCACCAAGATTTTCTTTCCAAGAATGTTTCTCTATACTTTATTTGGGACTGTGGTGAGTTCAATTTCGGGAACATCCTTATAGCAGGAGCCAAAGTGGACGAATATGATATATCTTTCGATATGAAGCATTGAATCGAGTAGGTATGAGTTGTAACTACTTTTCTTCTTTTCATTAATAATACAAAAAACTCATTCCTTCTAATTATATTGTGTTATTATTGTGCATATTTGTAATGTTTATGTATACATTTCAGTACAATACTAATTTCTTTGTTGTTTTTCATTATTTTTCATATAACTAATGGGTAGTTACTACTATAAATAACGCTTTGTATAGATATACTTGTTCAAGACTTTTGCAGGTTGTGGAGAAACCCTTAGGAAGGAGAAAAATGAGTCCATGAATCAGGAACAATGCCAAATGTTTGGATCTAGGTGAGTTAGATTTCCTCTTTTCCAATAAGTTAATTATTCTTGTGAAATTCGGTCATTTTATATTAGTTTGGTATTCTATTTGAAATGAATTTTATATATGGTCATAGGTATGTTGCAGTATTATCCACTACTATAGGGGATTTTCCTCGAAAAAACCTGTTGTGACTGATTCCCATATACCAAACCCAAGGGACATCAAATATGTCTTCATTCCTATATTATATGATGCATATTTTGTTCCATCAAAAAAAATATCTTTGTTTGTAGGGAGAGCTTCCTTACAATCCATATTTGCTTGAGATATTCCTTCTAGTGGATAATTGTTTCTCAAGGAACCCGATCTGATACCAATTGTTGAACTTATGCTTATACTTAGAGGGGGGCGAGGTGAATCATCATAAGATACTTTTTACTTTAATTGAGAATTCATCAATCATTCATTAACTTTAAAATAGTAAATGAGTGTAAACTCAATTCACAATATACATAGTTTAACTTGGAAACCTTTGCGGGAGAAAAAAAAAATTATCCTTAGAAATGTTTGTAGGCACCAATCTCCTTAGCTGAACACCAACTTAACAAGATATTATATATGCACCAACTTACTAGAGACACCAATATCCTTAGCTGAGCACCAACTCAACAAGATATTGTGTAGGCATCAACCTATTGGAGACACCAATATCCTCAAATGAGCACCAAATCAGTAAGACCTATATAGGAACCAACCTAATATATTCATACACAAAGTACTTCTAAATTCACCTGCATTCTTCATGCTTCATGTATTTCATAACATTGTCATACCCTTAAATTTCATGATCCAACACCTCTCTTTTCTTCATACCCCAAACATAGATTCAAACCCTTGTCAGATTTAACGATCATGGCCTAGATAACCTCATAGCATCATCCCTAGAATATAATCCCAAACTGCAGTGTTATAACCTAAAAAAAACACACTTTGCATCATCATATACCTTATTCCTTCATAGGGCGCCCTTAAAACTCCAATAAAACTCCTCCTGCACCTTATAATATATATATAGGCTTTACGACTATGATATATATATATATATATATATATAACAAAAAAATTCATTGTCTACCATAAATAAAACATTTTGCACTTTATCTATAACTTTTAAGATATAGTGCATTGATTTGAGTGATAGTACACTTCAAAATGAACAAGTTGCATTTATTTAAATAACTATTACTAAAAGTATCCATAATAGTATGCTAAAGGTGGGAGTGAATTAACACCAAGTGATGAGATCAACATACACTTAGCCCTCTATTTATCAAAGTCTTAAATATATGTCCCTTTGGTTGAGATTATGAAATTCCCTTCACTTAAGAGGAAATCATGGAAGGTTTTGGGATTTATTGATGATGATCCTTCACAAGATTAACCCATAGTTCTCCAAAACAATTGATAGGGGAGGTTTCAATGGAAAGATTACATACAGTAGTATCAAGGTGGGTGCATGAAATTGGTGGACGATAAATTGGCAAGGGGGTGAGCAGGAACACATGCGCGTTCTTAGGAACATGCACACATTCATGATGTTAGAGGTTCGGAAAATCCTGAACCTCCACTCAATGTGCCACATAGGCATGTTTCCAGGAACATGTACGCATTCCTGTCACACCCTTTTTTAAGGGACTGTGAGAATGTATTGTACCCATTTGCACAGACCACGCCTCACATTTTTCATTTCATTGAGAAAATAGAGAGGATAAGAGTACCAATAAAAGACAATATATTTCCACCATGTCCAACTCAAGCTAGGTATGCTTGATTTCTCTTCTTTTCCTCCCATTGTAGTAATTTTTTACTTTTATTAAATTAATTTAATATCTTCTAAAACAATATAAAGTATAGAAATTTCTAATCCTCTAGAGAAATATCATCTAGAAAATTCAGAGAGAGTCACCTCTTACATTGCCTAACATTCCCCCTCTAAAAATAACTATAGATAATTTATAAGAAAATTATAAGTGGAGGGGGACATGTTTCATCTATTCCTCCCTTAATATTGACCTCCAACATGCCCAACATACTTGGTAGCTTCAAAAAATTAGCTTTAGTTATAATTTTGGTAAAAATATCAACAATTTGTTCATCACTACACGAATATTGTAATTTGACAACTTGATCTTGGACAATATCTCAAATCACTATCAATATCAACATGTTTTATTTTAGCATGAAAAATTGGTTTGTATGCAACCTGGATCGCACTTTCATTATCACAAAATATGGTATTTGTAGAATTTTGGGTAAAGCCAAATTTTAATAAGAAATTTTGAATCCACATTGCTTCTTTTATTGCTTCATTTTTTGTTCTATACTCTGTCTCACCAAAGGATTAACATATATTGATCCAACATGGAAAACATAGCCACCTATGGATTTCTTGTCATAGACATCACCCCACCCAAATCTAGAATAGTGTATCCTACAAAAACAATTTTGGACTAGTAGCACAATGGATGACATAGTGCGGTGTACCATGACTATAGGGAAATTATTTTTAGCAACCAACCAATTAATTTCTCTAGGTTCTTGCATAGATATGGAAACTATATTGACCACAAAGGAAATGCCTGGTCTAGACTCCAGTGTGTGTTAAATAAACTAGGTTGCCAAAACATTTCCTACATAATTTAGCATCTACCTTCTTGGAATGACATTCCTTGGTAAGATTGACTCCATAGTAAAATAGATTAAAAACAAGTTTGTAATCAAGCATTTTATTTTTTTTCAAAATATCCATTGGATATTTTGATTGTGAAAGAAATGATCCGTCATGTAGTTTACAAACTTGCAAATTGAGAAGCATGCCTAGATCACTATATCAAATGTTCTTTGAAGGTATAATTTCAAAGTTTTAATAAAAGAAATATTTTGGACCAACATTGAGAAAATCATCTACATAAAAAATAATAAGAAGGATCTCTCTTTGAACTTTCTTTACATGGAGATTTGGATCCGATTTGCATTTTTTGGAACCCATGTTATTGGAAATAAAAATATGTTTTGTATGTCATGCCTTTGAATCATGTTTAAGTTCATAAAGTGATTTCTTCAACAAGTAAAAAAAGTGAGGATATTTTTTATCCACTAAACCAAGGGATTGGTCCATATATATTTAGTCATGGATATTCCCATTCAACAATGTATTCTTAACATATATTTTATGAATATGCCAACTAAGAATTGAAGCAAGATAAATAAGTATTCATTTTTTATTTGAATTTCTCTATGGCCCCATTTAAATTAAATTTTGTCTTATAAACCCATTTGGAACCTATACAATTTATTCATTTAGGTTCCAAATGGGTTTATCATTACATCATTACATCGTATTCTAGATTCTTGGGTTGCTTCTAATATTTCTTTCCTCGAGTTTCCTTAAATGAAATTGTTGTTTTTAATAGCTTTGTCATCACTGCACTTCCATATCTTCTATTTTCTTGTTCATAAATTTCACTAATACTCTTCATTTTTTGTCTAGAAGGAGAACATCATTGTGTTGTATGCCTCACTCAAATATTCTCTAAACAACATAATAATGTTCCTTCTGTTGGATTGCTGAGAGGGGGGGTGAATCAGTAATAGAGAAATTTAATCCTTTTTAACCATATAATCCAAGTGTTATATCAATGTATCATTATCATCCAATAACTGCAGAGTAAATAAGCAATGAACAAATGAACAATCATACACATACACAATACGCTAGTGTTTTACGTGGAAACCCAAAGAGGGACAAAACCACATAATTCTTTTTCTTATATGTCTTGAAGAATTACATTCATTAGAAGCACCAAATTCCTTTGTTTTCCAGCTGCAACTAGAAGGAGGCTCCAACCCCCTAGTTTCTTAGGCTACAACTTGAGGGAAGATCAAACTCTCCAATTCTCTGGCTACAACCAGAAGGAGGATACAAACCCCTATGTTCTCTAGCTACAACTAGAAGGTGGATACAACCACCTATCCTTTCCCCGTCGAACCTCGTTGATGTATAAGTAGAATGATGGAACCACTATCACACTATCACTGTGAGATATACTGCTGTAAACCTGTACCAATCAACCTGCACCAAATAACTTGTACCAATAACCTAAACCATGCATCAACCATGCATCAACCTATAATCAACCTGTACCATAAATAAGTGCATCAAACATGCACCGACCTGTACCAAACAACTTGTAATCAACCTATGCTATAAAAAAGTGCATCAACCATGCACCAACCTGTACCATGAACAAGTGCATCAACCATGCACCAAACCTATACAAATAACTAGTCACAACAACTTGTCCAAACAACCTATCACAACAACATGTCTCATCAATCGTATCAACCAAATCATATCTACTCACCAATATCAATCACCAAGACAACTATCAAATATGTGCATCAACTAAGCATAACACGACAACTCATAATCATCACCAAGATCATTATGTGCTTCTAATAATACAAGTATGCTACATCATCCATAAACCATGTGTCAACAATACTACTAACACGCGACTCCAACCATGTACCAAGTATGTGCCAATCATGTATCAACTACTCATCAATATGTCTCAACATCATCAACTATACACCTCATGTATGTGCCAATTCATCAACTACTTGTCTCAACCCTATACTCAACACCTTAAACAAAATCCCTCATCAATTTCATCATCCAAATATGTTTTGTAACTCTTTAATAGATCTAATGTATATGATCACATACCTACAAACCTTCCTTAACTTTAACAACAAGAGACTAGCATTTTCATCAAACTTTTCTTTAGTCTCACATGACTAGTTTTGGATTAGTCAACAACCCTAAATTGAAATAATCATAACTATGTGCATGTACTGAATAAAGATATGGAATTGATACACAATGTTCTTCAGTTTGTTTTATGTCATTCCTCCAGGTTTCACTACTTGGAACCTCTCAGAAAAGGATTTATATAAAAAATGGCATACCTTGTTGAATTATGGCTTATTCTAGAGAGTGACATTTTAGAGCATTCCCCACATGGAATATTTGTTGAATCGATCTAAAAATGTTACACAGCATACAAAATACTGTACTCTAACCAAAACATTTGGGATTACTTAATTTGGATCTGTTATGAAGAAGTTATGACGTTATTACCTGAAACGCCTATTTTAGACTAGTTTTAGGACTAGCCACAAACCCTATTTTCCATGATGTGTAACTCCAAATAAAACAACCCACAAGCTTTATTTTTTACCACAGATACTTGGATATGTTTCCTCAAAGGAATATAAATTTCACATTCTGAATCATTCTAGAAAAAAAGTTATTGTGAAAATGGTGAGATGACCTATAAATAACATACCTTAGAAAGCATCATCAAAAAAATTTATCCTCCCTTGAATTTTGGCCTTCTTTTCTTCACTTTCCCTCTGAAATTCATCTTAGATATACTTTGGTTACCTCATAAACCTATATATATTCAATATTCTCAAGTGTGATCTCAAATGAGAGATCCTTTCCTCTTATTTATACTCTCCAAGTAGCTTCCTTAAAAACATCTTCCAGGTCACTTTGCCCACATTCCTTATTTTAGGGTTATCCCACTTTTAATTTATCCATTAAATTTATTATTTAAATAATTTATTTTGTATTCACTTTGAATTATAGTACACTCATCACTTCGCTTTATTATTTACCTTCTAAAATCTTTTAAACCACTTTGACTACTATGACCTTTTGGGGCTTCTAGATGACATATGAGGGTCCTCCAACTTCGTAAGGCCATAACTGTCAAACTGTGAGGAGTTATGTGATGTTCCACATACCACCAGAAATGGAATGACATGTAATATCCATATGGAATAGTATTACCTACAAATATATTAAAAATCATACCATTACCCATAAAACAAACTTGGTTCCATTACCCAAACCTGGGTTCTCCAACTTCTCATGGCAATAACTCTCTGACCGTGAGGAGGTATGTGACGTTCCACATGCCACTAGAAATGGCATGATAAGCACTATCCATCTAGGATAGTTTCACTGAAAATTCACTGACCTTCATCTCATTATTACACAAATAAGAATGGTTTCTCTAACCATACTTATAGGATAACTCAATCTGCAAAGTGTCTTCCCATGAGGGCTTTCACCATAAGGGGACCACTTTGGAGGTAATCCATTTGTACTTATTATCAACCATGACAAGACAATAATGAGTCATCTTTACATCAAACAAAATTGGGTCCATTACCCAAACCTTTGTGCTATTGGGATTTCTTCAAGGGTTGACATCAATCTACAATATCACTCTCCAATAGTTGACATCAATGACAATCAACAATCCCTACCAACTATCCATCAACCTAAGACAACTTTCTAACAATATCCCCCTTTGGAATTGATGGAAACACTTAGTCATGATAACATTCATGTTTATACTCTTTATCAATTTTTCTATCCGCCCCCCACTTTGACATCAATGACAAAGGGTATGTCCCTTTGGGGCTGCTCCCCCTGACTGAACTCTCCTTAGGGTTTCCCCCTCTAACTAAACTCTCCTTGGGGTTTCTCCCCCTATCTACGTGCCTTTGATTTTTCTTTTTGTTTATAATCCTCTGATCACTCTCTTTCCCTTCATATGAATAATATCTCCCCCTTTGACAAAGGGTATCACTCTGAAGTCATATCTCTCTTTCTTCCCTTGTGACAATCGCTCCCCTTGGAAACATGCCTCTATTCTATCTCTCTAAGAATTTACCTTTGCATATAATAAATCTACCCCCCTTTATCTTATTTATGGTGATTCCTTGTGTACATCTAATACATATAAGATAAGCACTCAAAAGAATTCATTTTGGAGTATAATTTAATCCTAGTTTATGGCAAAGATACTCAAGGGCTTCCTGTGGAAGTGGTTTTGTAAATATGTATGCCACTTTTTCTTTTGTTCCCACATATTCAACTTTGATGTTTTTCTTTACAAACTGTTCCCATAGAAAGTGATACTTGATTGGAATGTGCTTCGTCTTGGAGTGCATAACCAGGTTTTTTTGAGATACTAATGGCACTTTTATTATCACAATATATTGGAATGGGCTCATCATACTCAACCTGTATATCCGTCAAAGTTTGTTTCATCCAAATAACCTGTGTACAACATGTTGTTGCTACAATATACTCTACCTCAGCTGTAGATAGAGATAATGATGATTGTTTCTTTCTTAGCCATGATACTAAACACTCACCCAAGTAGAACGTTGCTCCACTGGTGCTTCATTGGTCATCAATACAACCTGCCCAATATGCATCTGTTTAGGCAATAAGAGATAGATCCTTTCCTTTTGGATACCATAATTCAAACTCTTTTGTTCCTTTAAGATATCTGAAAATTCTCTTTACTACTAATACATGTGATTCCTTTGGTTCTTCTTGAAATTGTGCCACCTATACAACTGCCTACATTACATCTGGTCTAGATGATTTCACATATAGTAGGCTTCCAATCATTGACTTGTATTGCCTCTTAATTGTAAACTTTGAATCATCATCTTTTCTTAACTTGAAACTGGTTTGCATGGGAGTGATAACTGGTTTGCAATCTTCCATTCTGAACCTCTTTAGAATTTCTCTAATATACTTGGTTTGAGAAATAAAAATTCCTTGGTTTCTTTGATGTATATGAATTCCTAGAAAGAAGGATAGTTCTCCAAGTAATGACATTTCAAATTCATTCTGCACATCCTTTACAAATTTCTAGCTTAACCTGTCATCATCACTACCAAAAATAATATCATCAACATAAATTTCAATTCATAAAATATTACCTTGAGTTACCTTGATGTAGAGGTTGTTGTCTGTGATTCCTTTCCATAATTTGTAGGGAGTTTTGTCATTATTGTTTCTGAGCATTAATTTGTTTTGAATGTGAAATGATGTATGCACTGCATGTGTCCAAAAAATATCTGTCAATTTGGAATCCATTAGCATTGTTCGAGCCATTTCCTATGTAATTATCATCCATTATGATAATGTTCCTTTGTCTCCGAACCAATCTATGAATCCATTCTCTCGTCCACTATAATATATCTATCCAAACTTGCTAAGTGTTCTTACGAATATATCTCTGTCCATACTATCCAAGACTCTACTTGCATAACTTTCCATAATGCTAACCCATTTATCACTATACTATCATGAAGTCTTGATTAATCTATCAAACTATACTTCTGCTAACTGATTTCTCTGAATCTGTCTTCTTAAACTCTGGAAGATGCTCAAAGGATGGTTCTTTGGTCTTTCACAGCTATCGCATAGACTCCCCTTGTCTAATATTCATATTACTTGGGAGTCTCTAAGCCGGATGGCTCAGAACAATTCCTGCTCTGAAGTGTATTCATCATCATCTTCATTGGTAGATTCATCATCATCTTCATTGGTAGATTCATCATCATCTTCATTGGTAGATTCATTATCTCTCTGAGATATGGCTTCTTTCTTTATGTCTATGGATTCATCTTTCAATACAATGCCTGAAAGTACAATCTCTTGAACATGTTCCTTATTTACATGTCCTTCCTCTCTTTCAGTTGTTTTCCAAACCTTTATGTATCTGACATCTTTTTTTTTCTCTGTAGAATTTTCTTCATCTCATTTTATTGCCAATCTTGTGATCTCTGGTACCTGGTCTTTGTTCACCTATTATTCCTGTTTTCTTATCCATACTTTATAATATCTAATATCGGTATTCTCTTTTATGGAAGTATCGATCATGCTTCTACAATCATTGGCTATGTGTCCATAGTTATGACATTTGTGACACTCATTGTTACGTGCGACCACATAGGCACTTCTTGATTGAACATTTATTTTATAATCCATGCAATATGCAGCCTTATGTCCAAAGTTAGTACAATAAAAACAATGACCATAAAATAAATTTGCATACCTGGGAGCGAATGATCTTCTTTTTGGCATAGTTCTTCTAAATTTTTTCCTTGACTTCTCATGATCATGATTGAATCTTGTTTGTGGCTTCAACATGGATGGTCTTATTGAAGATGTATCTTCAATAGTTTTCTTAGATTTTGGTTTACCATGATTCCTTCCTTTGAGTACTTCTGCATAACTCTTTCTATTTTCTTCATTCTTATTTTCTAGAAAACTAGAGTGGTTCTCATCATTCTCTGCAACTAATGTTGATGTTTTTGTCTCTTCAACGTTCTTGTTGAGCTTGACGATTTTACTTATCAATGTGACAGCTTCTTCTTCAAGATTCTCAACCTCTTTTTATTTCTTCATTATCTGAGACTTCATGACCTCTTCTGTTCTCTTTGCTTCTTCAAGTTGGATTTTCAATGTAAATATTTATTTTTCTAGTATTCTCTCTTCTTGACCAAACTCTTCCTCAAGTTGGTTTAAGTCATTGGTTCTTTCCTTGAGATGATCCATCAATATATTTGCTCTCTTTTCTGCTTCTTCCTTTTGTGCTGCTATGTTGGCTTCTAAACATTTCTTTTGATATTCTAGAGTTTCTTCAATTCTCCAGGCGTCTTCTAGTTGAGCTCTTAAATTCTTGATGACCTACTGATCCTTTTTAGAACCTTGACCACTTTCCTTTTGGTTCATCAATTCTTTCTTGGATGAATTTTTTTCTTCTCTTTCTTTATTTAGATATTTAATTGCACTAATCAATTTTTCTCTATAATCAACTTTTTCTTCTTCATACTCTTCCTCTTCTGAATCTGTCTGACATGATGAGCATATTTCTTCTTGTTCTGTATCTGCATATTCTTTGGAATTTTCTGAATCTGTGATGGGTGAAGAATATATGTCATGTCACTTATCCCAAATTTCTTTTGTTGATGAACATTTACTAACCTTTTCTCTTACTGGATTAGGTAATCCTTCCCAGATGAAATCCATTGCTATTTTGTTATTCTTCCTCAATTCTTTCTTGGCTACAGTCTTTGCCCTTTTTGAACTATTATATCCTGTAACAACTGATAGCCAAATATAATGTCCCTGTTCTTGTAAAAATACTTCTGTCCTTATGCTCAACATCTCATACTTAAAACCATTCTGACCATTAAACATTGGTACTCCATTCTCAGAATAATCCATGATCTCCTTCTAGTGGCTAAACTGTTTCCTGAAGGAACCAACTCTGTTACCAATTGTTGCATTCCTAAGAGGGGGGGTGAATTAGTAATAGAGAAATTTAATCCTTTTTAACCATATAATCCAAGTGTTATATCAATGTATCATTATCATCCAATAACTACAAAGTAAATAAGAAATGAAAAAATGAACAATTATACACATACATAGTACACCAGTGTTTTACGTGGAAACCCAAAGCGGGAAGAATCACATTCATTATAAACACCAACTTCCTTTGTTTCCAGCTGCAAATGGAAGGGGGCTCCAACCCCCTATTTTCTTAGGCTACAACTGAGGGAAGCTCCAACTCCCCAATTCTCTGGCTACAACCAGAAGGAGGATACAACCCCCTATGTTCTCCAACTACAACCAGAAGGTGGCTACAACCACCTTTCCTTGCCTCTTCCAACCTCCCCGACGTATAAGTAGAATGATGGAACCATTGTCACACTATCACTGTGAGATATACTGCTATAAACCTATACCAATCAACCTGTACCAATAACCTAAACCATGCATCAACCATGCATCAACCTGTACCTCAACCTGTAATCAACGTATACCATAAACAAGTGCATCAACCATGCAACAACCTATACCAAATAACTTGTAAGCAAGTTGTTCCATAAACAAGTGAATCAACCATGCACCAACCTATACCTCAACCTGTACCATGAAAAGTGCATCAACCATGCACCAAACCTATACAAATAACCTGTCACAACAACTTGTCCAAACAACCTATCACAACAACCTATCTCATAAATATTATCAATCAAGTCAGATCTACTCACCAAGATCAATCACCAAGACAACTCTCAAATATGTGCATCAACCAAGCATAACACAACAACTCATAATCATCACCAAGATCAATATGTGCTTCTAATAATACAAGTATGCTACATCATCCATAAACCATGTGTCAACAATACTACTAAAAAGTTTCTCCAACCATGTACCAAGTATGTACCAATCATGTATCAACTACTCATCAACTATGACTCATCAATATGTACCAACATCATCAACTATACACCTCATGTATGTGCCAACTCATCAACTACTTGTCTCAACCATGTACCCAACATGTACCTTAAAAAAAAACCCTCATCAATTTCATCATAAAAATATGATTTGTAATTCTATAATAGACCTGGTGTATATTATCACATACCTACAAACCTTCCTTAACTTTAAAAACAAGAGACTAACATTTTCATCAAACTTTTCTTTAGTCTTACATGACTAGTTTTGGATTAATCAACAACCCTAACTTGAAATAATCTTAATTGTGTACCTGTAATGAACAAAGATCTGAAAATTATACACAATGTTCTTCAATGTGTTTTATGCAATTCCTCTTGGTGTCACTACTTGGAACCTCTCAGAAAAGGAGTTATAGAAAAAATGGCATACCTTGCTGAATTATGGCTTATTCTAGAGAGCGACCTTGTAGAGCGTGCTCCACACTAAATATTTGTTGAATCGATATAGAAATGTTACACGGAATACTAAAGATGGTACTCTGACTAACACATTTGGTATTACATAATTTGGATCTGTTATGAAGAAGTTATGACGTTTTCCACCCGAAACACCTGTTTTAGACTAGTTTTAGGACTAGCTACAAACCCTATTTTCCACAACGTGTAACTCCAAAAATACAACACCCACAAGATGAAATGTTTACCATAGATACTTGGATATGTTTCCTCAATGGCCTAGAAATTTCAAGGTTTGAATCATTCTAGAAAAAAGGTTATTGTAAAAATGGTGAGATGACCTATATATAACATACCTTAGAAAGCATCATCAAAATAATTTATCCTCCCTTGAATTCCAACCTTATTTTCTTCACTTTCCCTCTGAAATTCGACTTAGATATCCTTTGGTTACCTCAGAGACCTATATATATTCAATATTCTAAAGTATGATCTCAAATGAGAGAGCCTTGCCTCTTATTTATACTCTCCAAGTAGCTTCCCTAAAAACATCTTCTAGGTCACTTTGCCCACTTTCCTTATTTTCAAGTTAACCCAATTCTAATTTCTCCATTAAACTTATTATTTAAATAATTTATTTTGTATTCAATTTGAATTATAGTACACGCATAACTTTACTTTATTATTTACCTTCTAAAATATCTTAAACCACTTTGACTACTTTGACCTTTTTGGGATTCTAGATGACATATGAGGGTTCTCCATCTTCGTAAGGCCATAACTCCCAAACCGTGAGAAGTTATGTGATGTTCCACATACCACCAGAAATGGAATGAAATGTAATATCCATATAGAATAGTATTACCTACAAATATATCAAAACTCATACCATTATCCATCAAACAAACTTGGGTCCATTACCCAAACCTGAGTTCTCCAACTTCTCATGTCTATAACTCTCTAACCGTGAGGAGTTATGTGACATTCCACATACCATCAGAAATGGCATTACAAGAAATATCCATATAGGATAGTTTCATTGAAAAATTCACTAACCTTCATCTCATTATTCCATAAATAAGCATGGGTTATCTAACCATACTTCGAGGACAACTCAATCTGCAAAGTGTTTTCCTGCGAGGGATTTCACCATAAGAGGACCACTTTGGAGTTAATCCATTTGTACTTATTATCAACCATGACAAGACAATAATGATTCATATTTACATCAAAAAAACTTGGGTCCATTACCCAAACCTTTGTGCTACAGGGTTTTCTTCAAGGGTTGACATAAATCACTAAGGGTTGACATCAATCTACAATATCACTCTCCAATAATTGACATCAATGACAACCAACAATCCATACCAACTATCCATCAACCTAAGCCAACTGTCTGACACCTTCATTTCTTTAACCATGCTTAGGAACTTTGAAAACACTAGAAACACTTCTCTAGGGTATTCATCCTTCAATGGAAATGATTTAATTGTTTCATCATCCTTCTTGATGATATAAGAATTTTTTCTTCTATCATATTTTCTTCATTTGTTATATTGTCATAGTGTTCACAATAGAAAATTGAAATCTATTATGAATATAAAATAATGCATGCATGTGCGCTTGACTATTATTATTTTTTTAATTTCTTAAAATATGTATTTGCATGTTTTTTTAATTTTCTATTTTAATTAAAAAAAATGACCTAATTTATGTTGATACTTAGAATACATTACCAAAAGACTTCATCCTCCCTTGAAATTCGACCTTCTTTACTTCAGATTTTCTCTGAAATTTGACTTATATCTCCTTGTTCGTTAACAAAATTGTGTGTGTTGAAAAATGAATGTTTAATGAGATGTATTTATACCTTTTATATCACTTCCATTTAACATTAAGATCGACCTGACACTTTCTTATTTTGTAATTATTTTGTTTAATTATCTTTAGGGCCGACCTATACTTCGTTCTTCAATTCATTTTGTCATTTTCAAAAATTCATTTCTCTTCAACCATGAGGATCCATGTGACGTGCCACCTACCACCAGAAACAACATGATGCATACTATCCATCCATGGGTGTTGTATCTGTATGTGCACTATCTTTCATTTCCAAATACCTTCATAAATATTGCGGTCCAAAACCAATGACTAGGGTTGACATCAATGAAAACAACCAATCTTCCAACAATTTCCCCCTTTGTCATTCATGGAAACACTCATGCTCCCCCTGTCATCATGATCCCAATTTCTCCCCCCCTTTGAAATCAATTGCAAAGGGTGGGGTTTCTCCCCCTGAGTTCAATGGCATAAGGATACCTTCGTCTTTGGGGTTGCTCCCCCTGAACATGTGGCTCTCAATAATGCGTCATCCTTATTTTTGGTCTTTGGGACTTTTTATTCCTTTGAATCCTTTTGTGTGGCTTCTGTCTTCTCTCTCTTCTTCATGTCTAGGATGTATATGTTGTTTGGTCTTCTTGTTGTAGTTGCAACCAATCTTCCTGAGTTATTTTCTCTAATTTTAAATTTTCGGGAGTCAAACATAAGAGTGTATCCTTGATCAGATATTTTTTTGACACTAAGGAGATTATGCTTCAGATATTCAACCAATAAGACTTTTCCTTCTTTTACATTTTCACTTCCAATATTTACAGTTCTTTTTCCAATTATTTTGGTAGACGAGTAATCTCCAAATTCAACATTTCCATCTTTTTTCTTCAAATTGATAAATTTTCTTTGATCGTCGGTCATATGAGATGAGAACCCATTGTCTATGAACCATTCATCTTCTTCTTTGAATTCTTTAGCGACCAATGCTATTTGACAGTTTTCATTGTGTGGAATTTCTTTCCTTTTCCATGTTGTAGTTGGTATAGGGACATTTGGCATACGATTATCTTCCTTCATCTCTCTGCAATCTTGTGCTTTGTGACAAAGATTATTGCATTCGTAACATAAAATATTTGTTGGCATGTTTACAGGAAGAGTGTGCTTGTCATTGATGGAAAGAACAACAACGACGATGGCATGTTTACAGGAAAGAACAACAACAATGAAGGCATGATTATAGGCAGAGTGTTCTTTTCAATGATGGCAATAATAGTGATGGAAAACATGAAAGAAAAGAAGAACAAAAATGACGATGGAAAAACAAGAACAACAACGATGAGACTCGTAGGAGAAGGTTCGAAGGCCGAAACTTTTGAATACTTAGAAAATATTCTAAGTCGGAAGAAATCCTAAGCTTGGGAGGAGGAGCGACAATGGTCATCAGATCAAAGTCCAGATAGGAGGAGTGCGCAGAAGAGGAGAACAAATATCAATTGTTGGATCTGAGCACGAAGGACTAGAAACCATTAGATCCAGTGGAGTTGCAAGTAAGATAATCCCAAGAGTAATTCAACACTCCAAAGATGTGAAGGAATCCTGGCCATCCATTGATGTAGACACATGGCGGGAGATCAACATTTCGCTGACTCACAAACTGAAAAGTCAAAGGTGAGAGTTGTAGGAACTTGTGATGTTTGAGTTTGTGAGTTGATCTGAGACCTTATATCACAGAGGATCATGGACCATTGATCTGACGCAAGCGCAAGTTCAGGAATCAGAAGAAGGGAGGTGAGACATATTCCAAACATCGTGAAACACGAAGTCAAGAAAAGATTTGGTCCATCAAATCAGAGAGGATCGTGGACCGTTGATCTGATGCAAGTACAAGTTTAATAATTAGAAGAAGGGAGGTGAGCCAACTTCCAAACATCAAGAAACATGAAGTCACAAAAGTATCTGGGTTGTCGGAACACAAAGGGTTGTGGGTTGCTGATCTGACACAAGCGTGAGTTCAAGAATTGCAAGAAGGGAGGTGATCCAACTTTCAACATGGAGAAGCGCAAAGTCACGAAATGCGAAGAGGATATCTTGACCATTGAATCATGAAGAAAACTGAACCATTTATTTGGAAAGCATAGATTCAGAAGCTAGGCCTGTGGTCACAACCATGGTCACATTGATGAAGATTAAGGGAGGATCTAGTGTTGCTTGGCTCCACCTCAGAGTTTCACGAGTTGGGAAAATTAAGGTGACTCACATTCGATCACCCAAAACATGAAATTGCAAAATGAATTTTTCGGTAGGTGTATGATCATAGCTCATGGTCATGTGAAATGAAGGGGATTAGCCAGAAAACCTAGAGCCCACTATGTAGTTTTTCTCAGAAAGGGAAAAGGAACCAAAGGGATGAGTGCACAAAGGTTTTCTATGTAACTTCCATAATGAAGTGATTGAATCTTCCAGAGAATTCAAAGACCTTCAGGGTGATCACCAGAGGAGATGAAGAGTCTCAATGTAACTGCCAGTGGAATGAAGACTCGTCATAGAGATGATTGATAGATGGAAAAGTGTCGAAGAATGTAACTGCCAGATAAGACAAATAATCTCAGGATAATGACCACTAATGAAGAACAATATCAGTATGATCGCCAAAGAGAACGAACAGTTAGGTGCATGATCTGGCACAAAATTGGCATGATAAATATATGAAGAACAATGAAGTTTTTTTTTGCTTCTATTAGGATTTATTCATGCAGGTAGAAGCATGTTATGCGTAGCAGCTGAAGTGAACATAAGAGATGTAGTGCATAGAATGGAAATGTTTCACAAAGCATAAAGTGCAGAAGAAGGACATAGAACATAAAGGCATATCTGTGAGAGGAAGAGAAAGTTGAGGTGCACATGCAGAGACAGAGAAAAAGAACATAAATCTCAAGAAGATGTGAGCAGGAAGACACTGATGCAGGAAGAGAAGAGCAGTGTAGTAGAACAATGATGAGACCGATAATCCATTGACAAACAATGTATCACTTTAATAAGTTTATGTAACAAAGGTTTTAAAATCAGGGTGGTAGGGAGGACTTTATTCCTCAGAGTTTTAAGTGGGTGCTTGAACACAGGGAGTCATAGCTTCCATCTGGTTGTAGAAAGAAAAACTAGGGTGGTAGGGTGGTGCAAGGGAGAAATTTTGTTCTCTGTTATACAAGTTGGTGCCTGTGTGATTCGAAGTCAGTGCTTCCATCCAGTTGGTGCTAGAACACTCAGGGAGTAGGTGTTTCCTTCTAGTGGGTGCTAGAGAAACCAAAGATTTGGTGCTCTCAGCAAGTTGCTGCTTGTAAAACAGAGGTGGTAGCCTAAAAAGGAGTTGGTGCTCATAAGAATGATAATGTACACAAAATAAATACTACTTATCATATCAAGAAAAAGAGGTTTTTCCCTTTATGGGATTCCTCAGGAAATATCTGTCTCTGTATATTTCATGTGTGTGATTGATGTTGAATATTCTATTGCTTACGTCCCTGCATTATTATGATCATCATTGAGTGTTTTGTAAAGAGTTTAAAATGGGAATAGTTGTTTAAGCACAATAACAATTGATTCACCCCCCCTATCAGTTGTCCAACAATTGGTATCAAAGTAGGTTACTTTTATCTAAGGGTAGATCCTAGAGCTTAAACATGACTATCCATGAAGGAACTTCAACCAATAAGGCCCCCCTGTTCAATGGAACAAACTTTGCCTTATGGAAATTAAGGATGAGAACCTACATAATGGATTTAGGTGCAGATGTATGGGATGTGGTAGAGATTGGTTATGTAAAGCCGGTTGTACTAGATAATGAGGATGACAAGCTAGAATTCATCTTCAACGCTAAGACTATGAATACTATTCTAAGTGGACTTGTAGAAGCAAAATTTGTAAAAGTTATGCACTTAGAAACTGCCAAAGAAATGTGGGACAAACTCATTAGCAATTATGAAGGTAATCAGAAGGTAATGGAAACCAAGCTTCAAACCTACAGAGTAAAATTTGAACAGATAAAGATGAAAGAGGATGAAATTGTTGGGAAGTACTTTCTGAGATTTGAAGAACTAGTGAATGCAATGAAATAACTTGGTGAAAAAATTGAGGAAGCCTCTTTAGTTCAGAAAATTTTGAGATCTTTTCCAGATAGGTTCAACCCAAAGGTCTCTTTTATAGAAGAACTTAATGATCTAAAAGATGTGTCTTTTGATCAACTTCTAGGAACATTGACTACATATGAAATGAGGATATTTAAAGATAAACCCACCTCTAGAGAAGCATCATTTAAAGAAGATAAGAATGAGGATTTTGAGACTGATGAAATTGAAGAAAAAATTGTAAGACTAATGAAAGGATCATGCAGGTACCAAGGCAAGTTTCCCTTCAAATGTTTTAACTGTGGAAATATAGGTCACTTTGAATATAAGTTTCCACAGAAGAAGAAGGACCATAACTCTGAAGGTGAAGAGAAGTACAAATTCAAGGGATTTGTTAAAAAGAAAAGTTTATGTGTAAACAATGATGACTCTTCAGGAGACACAAATAGTGACTCTTCTTGTGAAGATAAGGTTAATTAATTTATGCTAATGAAAAAAGAGGATTATGATAATAAAATAATAGGAAGTGATGTTAATGATGAATAGGTTGTGGTTGACTTGGAAGGATAATTGATTAGTGCCCTAGAAGAAATTGACAGACTCAGATCTAAGAAGAAAAAGAAAAAACAATTGCTGATACAGTTTGAGAAAGACAATAAAAACCTAATGAAGACTTTTCCCTAATAAAAGTGGAATTAGAAGAGGAAAAAAAAAATAGAGGAAATTCCGAAACAAGATTTATCAGAGAGGAAGGAAAGAAGTGAAGCCTTGGAAGAAGAGGTAGTAAAAACCAAAAAAGAGTTGGAGAAGTTTAAAGCATTTTATCTCCAAAATCTTCTAAGCATTAAAGCCGTAGCAGAACTAAATGACATTCTAAGCAAACATAGATCTCCCTTGTTGACGACTGGTTTAGGTTATGTAAGTGGTTCAAGCAGCAAACAGAGAGAAAGAAAAGAGCCAGTAAATATGATTAAGTTCCAAGTCAATAGACAAACAAACCATGTGAGTACTTTGTCACCAAAATATAATAAAGACAAGATGATCCCTGATAAAAAACAAAGATATCAGAAGATGGAGCAACAAATTCCAAGTAGAAGGCCATCCTTCAAGTACCAAAATTTCTTCCATGGTTACTGTTTTTACTCCTCTAATTTTGGTCATAAGATTGCAAATTGTCAAATTAAGTTTAGAGACGTGCAACTAAGGAGATCAAGAAATAAACAATCTTTGCAACAAAGAACTAAACAACCAATGAGTAGACAAAGTTGCACCAATCAATTTGACCTATTGAACAATGAGCTTGAATGCTATAACTTTCATAACTTCGGCCACAAAGCTGAAAACTACCATCTGAAGAATTACAAAGTAGATACAAAAATAAAAACCCTAGCTAGAAATGCCAACACATGGAAAAAGGAAGATAGTGACAAATGTGGTCTAGTACTTACAACTCAAAAACAAAAAGACCCCTAGTATATAGATAGTGGATGTTGCAAGCACATGACTAGAGACAAGGATAAGTTTCTTTCTATAAGTAAAAGAAAAACAGGAAATGTAACCTTTGGAAATGATGAACCAGGTAAAATCAAGGGTAAAGGGATGGTGAGCTTGAGTAATGGTAAAGGAAAAGCACAGGATGTTCATCTTGTAGATGGGCTGAAACATAATTTTCTCAGTGCAAGTCAAATATGTGACAGAGGATGTGAAGTAGTGTTCAGTTCCAAATATTGTGAGATAAAGTCTGTAAACTTAGGACAAGTGGTGGCTAAAGGCATAAGGACATAAAATAATGTATATGTCCTGAAAGAAGATAAAGAAGAGTGTTAATCCCTAATATTGGCTCATTACCCCTTAATTGGGGCATATTAGATTAGTAATNTTATTTTATTTATGTCAGCTTTAGGCCATTAGTTGTAATTATACCTCCTAGTCTCCTATATATACCAAGGAGACATTTTCATTTTGAATCATCTTGTACTTGAACATTTAAGTGGGGTAAAAGGAGGTTTCCCCCCCGAAGAGGATTATTATCTGAAATTCTCTCTTTTTCAAGGTGTTGAGCACTTTTTCTGAGGATTTTCTATGCTATATTGATATTTGGTTCTTAACATATGGTATCAGAGTTCAAGGTCTTGGGGTTTCGCTACTACATCTGAGACACCTTGGAATTTTAACTATAAATTTTTTTCTACGATGTTTTAGAAGGAACGGCTTGGATAATAATTATGAGACAGATCAAGGTACGTCGGTTTAAAAATTCAACTCCTAAGGCCTTATACTTTCAGAGATACAACCTGTACAAGATAGGGTTCTAGAATCGTCCTGAACTGAGTCATTGCGGAATTTTCGCTATAAAAACATTTTTGTAATGTTTCAGACCCTGATGCTTGGAAGATATTTACAGAAATTAGTAAGGTATCTTTGGTAAAAATTTCAGCTTCTGGGTCATCATAAATTTGTAGATACACCCTGTGTAAGAGAGGGTATCTGACTAGTCCTATTGACTAGTCTCAATAAGTTGTTCTAGGTAAAACAATCATAACTTCTTCCTAGAGTATCCAAATTGTGTGGGACTAGTTGCATTGGATTGTGGATAGTCTGTAGTATTTCTGGTGTGATTTTCATAATTTTATATCAATTAGTTTGTGCAGGGCACACTATACAAGTGAGATCTCCTGGAAAGTCCAAAAATCAGCAAGTTGTGGGGAAGTTATCGTAAATTCCACTTGGCACATCCAATTTTGATCAGACCTGTGGAATTACAGAGAAGAAATATCAAAGAAATACATAAAGGAATGTTTCATACCCAGAAGGGTCGAAATTTGGGAGATACAATAGAAGAAATATTGTCTAGCAGAACCACCTCAAAATCAAGGTTCAAAAGTGATACTTGGCCAACATGCCACCAAAAAAGGGAACTTCGACACCAAATAAGCCTCCAGAAAATCCTACTTGGACTCTTGAT
>ML791658.1:295674-323424 GCA_009831015.1 Picea engelmannii
TATTGGATAACTACCCCTTAATTGGGGCATATTAGATTAGTAACGTTATTTTATTTATGACGACTTTAGGCCATTAGTTGTAATTATACCTCCTAGTCTCCTATATATACCAAGGAGGCATTTTCATTTTGAATCATCTTGTACTTGAACATTTAAGTGGGGTAAAAGGAGGCTTCCCCCTCAAAGAGGCTTATTATTTGAAATTCTCTCTTTTTCAAGGCTTTGAGTACTTTTCTGAGGATTTTCTATGCTATATTGATATTTGGTTCTTAACAAAGAGTGTCATCTAAGAAAACATTATGAAACATGGTTATGGCATATGAGACCTGGACATATAAACTTTGACCACTTAATCAAGCTCAAAAATTCTTGAGGCAGTAAAAGATCTTCCAAGAATATCAAAGCCACAAGACTCTCTGTGTAAACCCTGCCAATTAGGAAAGCTACCTAGGACACAGTTTAAATCCAAGAGTTGTAGTTCAATAGAAAAACCACTCCAAATAGTTCATATGGATTTATGTGGACCGTCAAGACATGAAGGCACAGGGAAGGAAAAATACTTTATGTTAATCATTGATGACTATTCTAGACTCACTTGGGATACTTTTCTCAAAGAAAAATCTAAAGCATTTGAGAAATTTAAAATATTCAAGGATTTAACTAAGAATCAAACAGGCAACAGGATAAAGGCAGTAAGATCAGACAGAGGAGGAGAATTATGTCAAGTGATTTCAAGGAATTCTATGATAAACATGGGATCAAGAGAGAATACACAATCCCAGGAACTCCACAACAAAATGGAGTAGTTGAGAGGAAAAACATAACAGTTCATCAAATGGCCAGGTCAATGTTGAATGAGAAGAACATTGGTCAAACTTACTGGGTAGAAGCAATACACACAACAGTCCATATTCTTAACAAAGCCCACCTCAGACCACATAGTGACAAGACACCTTATGAACTGTGGTATGGAAGACCTTCTTCAATCAAACACTTCAAATTCTTTGGGAGTAAGTGCTACATAAAGAATAATAATGAAAATCTTGGCAAGTATGATGATAGGGCTGATGAAGGAACCTTCTTAGGATATGCTACCAATAGTAAAGGATATAGATGTTTTAATAAAAGATTGCATAAATTAGTTGATTGCATTGATTTAAAGGTTGATGAAGGAGTCACAGTAAGAGAGGTGAGAAATATTGAGTCCACTATAGAGGAAACATATGAATTTGAAGATGAACAGGTCCAAGAATTAGATGGAGAATAAACACCTAGACAAGAAGAGTCAGGAAAACAATCAACATCAAATCCTTCCTCTAGAATTACTCAAAAGAATCATCCTAAAAGTCAAATAATTGGTGAGAAAGAAAAAGGTGTAAAAACCAGGAGAAGGATAATCAAAGACACCGAACAATCACGTATAAATTTCATATCCATAGTGTAACCTAAGAATTTTAATAAATCCAGTAAGATGTAAATTGGTTAAAGTCAATGAATGAGGAAATGGACTAGATTGAAAAGAATGACACTTGGGAACTCGTTCCTAGGCCAACCAATAAAAATGTAATAGGATCCAAATGGGTCTATAAAAAAAATATGAATGAGTAAGGAAATATTGTAATAAATAAGGCTATATTGGTCTGCAAAGGATATGCTCAAATAGAAGGACTAGATTTGATGAAACATTTGCACCCATAGCAAGATTAGAAGCTATTATAATGTTTCTTGCCAATGCTTGTCATAAACAGTTTAAAGTCTATAAAATGGATGTAAAATATTCTTTTCTAAATGGAGATCTAAAAGAAGAAGTATATATGGAACAACCAAAGGGTTTCCAATTGTCAGATAACCTTGACTTTCTTTGCAAGCTGAAGAAAGCCTTATATGGGTTGAAACAATCTCCTCGTGCTTGGTATTATAGATTGGATAAGTATCTTCAAGACAAAGGGTTCAAGAGAGGAACAATTGACAACAATCTATATATCAAAACAGATGGTAATGATTTTCTCATTGTGTTGGTGTTATCCATAATTTTGGTCGTCATGATGATGTAATGATGATGGTGAACTCAGGCTCTTCATTGGCACTTTATCCTGAGAAAACTTACCTTTATCTCTTTCCATAAATCACAGTTTTGAGGAAGGTTCGTAGGCTGTCAATACATTTGACTGCGAGAATGCATGATTCTTGTAGGCTGCATTAAGACAGGGTGCAAGAAGTTCACACTGTACCTAACTACTAGGGTGCGAACACTTTCCAAAGAGAGGAAAAAAGATAAATTCTTGAACCTTCTAGAAGGATGAGATGGAATTCGAATGGTTATCTAATTACTGGCTTTCCTGATATCTTGGGATCATTCCTATCCAAGTAACTAATTCATTCTCTCCTATATATTGAGGAGGATGCTCATGGAAAAAGTTAGAAGCAAACTAGCAAGAGATTTATTGGAGAATTAGTGGAAGATTATGTGAAGGATTGATGCTACGACAGCTAAGGAACTCCAGCAAGGTTATCAAAAGTGGTTGATCTTCTTCATGCAAGTGAGAAAGTGTGTGTGTCAGAGCTAAGGGCCATCGAAAGGAGGCTTGCAACATCAAGGCTCAGGTTGTAATCTTTTCTTTCAATCAATATAATACAGTAATATGTCCCTTTCCCATAAAGCTAATGTCACTTTATTGTATAACTCCTTGATCATATACATAGATTAATTGTTGAATATATTGAATTATCTTCACTTCGATTGGTTTGTTTTGTTGTGGTTTTGACGATACAAGAGCATTGGAGTGAAGCTTGGAACAACAGAGACCCAAGGAAGTGATCATAAGGTATGTTCATGATTCTTGCCTCCTAGTCCATTCAACAGTTAAAATGTAGGGAAAGAGTATTATTCTGTCTTGTTTTGTTCTAGATACAGGTGGATCTAGGGATATCGGTTTGTGTCTGCACTTACGGATTTATCCAATAACAGTTGGTCTATGTAGATGACATCATCTTCGGAAGCAATAATGCTTCATTGGTACAATGGTTTTCTTTTTCCATGCAGTCTGAATTTGAAATGTCTATGATAGGGGAACTATCATTTTTTCTTGGTCTATAGATTACTCAGAGGTCTAAAGGAATATTTATTTCTCAAGAGAAATATCTAAGAGAAATGTTGAAAAATTTTCAAATGGAATATTCTACACCTATGAGAACACCTATGGTCACCTGATGCAAGTTAAACAAGGATGGAGACACACCTTATGTTGATCAAAGTTCATATAGGTCTATGATAGGAAACCTATTGTACATCAAAACATCTCGTTCAGACATAATGCATGTTGCTGGAATGGTAGGAAGGTATCAAGCTGCACCTAAACATAGTCATTTGTTAGTTGTCAAAAGAATATTCAGATACTTGAAAGGAACAATGAACTATGGCCTATGGTATCCTAGGAATCTGAATTTTCAACTATCAGTATATTCATATGTTGATTGGGCTAATTGTGTGGATGAAATGAAAAACATGAGTGGAGGTGCATTCTTCTCAGGAGATTCCGTTGTAGCATGGTTGAGCAAGAAGCAAGGTTCCATTTCCTTATCAACTACAGAATATTAATACATTGCAACTGCCAGTTGTTGCACCCAATTATTGTGGATGATTCAGATGATGGAAAACTTGGGGGTAAAATATACTCCACCGATCCCAATTCATTGTGATAATACTAGTGAAATTAGTGTGTCAAAGAATCCTGTATTTCACTCCAAGACAAAGCATATACCCATCAAGTATCACTTCTTGAGGGAACAGGTGACCAAAACTATTATTTCTTTGCGTTATATTCCATCCAATGATCTGATCGCTGATATCTTCACTAAGCCGCTTGCAAAACCTCAGTTTGAGTATATACGCCAAAAGTTGGGCATGACCCCGTTATCAAGATAAATAGTCTATATGATCAGGGGGAGTTTGTGTTAGTTGAATATCTAATACCTCTGAAAAGTACTGCAATAACTCAGGGGGAGCATGTTTTCTTTAGCATTGATGTCAAAGGGGGAGAGGAGGTGTGGTCCAATGCAGTCCTTTAGGGTTTCCATCAATGCCAAAGGGGGATATTATTGGCATGTTCATACGAAGAGTGTGCTTATCATTGATGAAAATAACAAAAATGACGATGGCGTGTTTACAGGAAAGAACACAAACAATGATGGCATGATTATAGGTAGAGTGTGCTTGTCATTGATGGCAAGAACAAAAATGGCAAATAGGAAAGAAAAGAAGAACAACAATGAAGATGGAAAAACAAGAAAAACGAAGACGAGACCTATAGGAGAAGGTTCAGAGGCTGAAAAATTTGAATACTTAGAAAATATTCTAATTCGGAAGAAATCGTAAGCTTAGGAGGAGGAGTGATAGTGGTCGTCGGATTAGAGTCCAGATAGGAGGAATGTGTAGAAGAGGAGAAAAAATCTCAGTCATTGGATTTGAGCSTGAAGTACCAATAACCATTAGATCCAGTGGAGTTGCAAGTAGGATAATCCCAGGAGTCATTCAACACTCCAAATATGTAAGGGAATCCTAGCCATCCATTGAGGTAGGACACGTGGCGAGAGATAAACATTTCGATAACTCGCGAACTGAAATTCAAAGGTGAGAGTCGTAGGAAATCGCGATGTTTGAGTTCGCGAGTTGATTTGAGCCCTTAGATCATAGAGGATCAAGGACCATTTATCTGACGCAAGCACAAGTTTAGTAATCAAAAGAAGGTAGGTGAGCCAACTTTCGAACATCATGAAACGTGAAGTCACGAAAAGATCTAGGTCGATGGATCACAGAGGATCGTGGACCGTTGATCTGATGCAAGAAAAAGTTTGGGAATCAGAAGAAGGAAGGTGAGCCAACTTCCAAACATCGTGAAACACGAAGTCACGAAATGATATTAGCCATCGGAGCACAGAGGATTGTGGGTCATTGATCTGATGCAAGTGTGAGTTCGAGAATCAAAAGAAGGGAGGTGAACCAACTTTTCACATCGTGAAGCGCAAAATGTGAAGAGGAGATCTTGACCATTGAATCATGAAGAGAACGAAACCGTTGATATGGAAATCATAGATTCAGAAGTTAGGGTTGTGCTCACATCCATGGTCACATTGATGAAGGGTAAGGGAGGAGCTACCATTTATAGGCTCCACCTCGGAGTTTCATGAGTTGGGAAAATCGAGGTGACTCGCAGTCGATCACCCGAAACGTGAAATAATGAAACAAATTTTTGGGTAGGTGTTTGATCACAGCTTGTGGTCACATGAAAGGAAGGGGCTTAGCCAGAAAATCTAGACCCCACTCTGTATTTTTTCTTAGAAATGGAAAAGGCACCAAAGGGATGAGAGCACAAATATTTTCTCTGTAACTGCCAAAACAAATTGATTGTATCTTCCATCGAATTCGAAGAGCTTCAGGGTGATCACCAGAGGAGATGAAGAGTCTCGAGGTAACTTCCAGTGGAATGAAGAATCATCATAGAGACAATTGATAGATGGAAAAGCGTCGAAGACTATAACTGCTAGAGAGGCCAAATAATCTTAGGATAACAACCACTAATGAAGAACAGTCTTAGTATGACTGCCAGCAAGAACAAAGTGTTAGGTGCATGATCTAGCATGGACTTGGCATGATAAATATACACATAATAGAGAAGATTTTTTTTTATTATGTTGGGAGTTATTCATGCGGGTAGAAGCATGCTATCTGCAGCAGTTGAAGTGCAGAGAAGAGACCTAGCACATAGAATGGAAATGTTGCATAGAGCATAAAGCGCAGAAGAAATACATAGAATAGAGAGGCATATCTGTGAGAGGAATAGAAAGCCGAGGTGAGCATGTAGAGACATAATAGAATAACAAAAATCTTAAGAAGATGAGAGCAGGAAGTAACTGATGCAGGTAGAGCAAAGCAATGTAGAAGAACAATGATGAGACTGGTAAGCCATTGACAAACACTGTATCATTGTAATAAGTTTCTGTAATGAAGTTTTTAAAATCAAGGTGGCAGGGAGGTGCTAGGGAGGTGCTAGGGAGGATTTTTGTTCTCAGAGTTTCAAGTGGGTGCTTGAACACAGGGAGTCATAGCTTCCATCTGGTTGCAACTAGAAAAACCAGGGTGGTAGGGTGGTGCAAGGGAGAACTATTGTTCTCTGTTATACAGGTTGGTGCCTCTGTGACTAGAAGTCAGTGCTTCCATCTAGTTGTTGTTGGAACACTTAGGGAGTAGGTGCTTCCTTCTAGTGGATGCTAGAGAAACAAGAGAGTTGGTGCTCTTATCAAGTTGCTTCTTGTAAAACAGAGTTGGTAGCCTCAAAAGGAGTTGGTGCTCATAAGAATGATAATGTACAAAAAATAAAGACTACTTATCATATCAAGAAGAAGAGGTTTTTCCCTTTATGGGTTTCCTCGGGAAATATATGTCTCTGTATATTTCATGTGTGTGATTTATGTTGAATATTCTGTTTCTTACTTCCTTGAATTAATGTGATCATCATTGTGTGTTCTGTAAAGAGTTTAAAATGGGCATAGTTGTTTAAGCATAGTAACAACTTATTCACCCACCCCTCTCAGTTGTCCAACAATATTTTGATCCATTAATGGGTCGAATGGATTATAATTTATGTTGACAGGTCTATGAACATTTCCATATCTATTATTTTCACCATTCATGTATCTTGCGTAGTTATTCCTTTCATTGATTCTACAATTGATTTCCTTGTGTCCAAAATTTCCTCAAGTATAACAATATCCAAGAAAGAAATTTCGATACCTGGGAGTAAGTGATCTTCATTGTGGTGCAGTCCATTTCGGTTCACAATTTATTCTTCTATAGTTTCCTTCAGAATGATTTATTTCATACATGCTGGGAGAGGATGTTCTTGATGTCTCATTCCTTCTGAATTCTAGTCTTCTATCTTGTCATTCAACTTTCTCTGGAGTCTTGGTTTCATCCTTTTCATCTTCCTTCTCTTGTTTTGTTGTCTTCAAACTGTCATTGTATCCTAGTCCTGTCTTGTCGTTTGGAGATATTTGACTGCTAAGGATCTCATCTAATTTCTCAGTTCTTTTCTCGAACTTCTTCAACTTTTCTATTGTCAATAGTAGCTCCCCTTTTGTGTGATCCAATTCTTCTTTCAATTTCTCATAATCTTCTAATTGTTCCTTCAAGCTACCAATGGTTTTTTCAAGCCTGTAATTCTCTTATTCACAACTACTCAATTCACCTTTTAGTATTATGTTTGTGTTTCTAAGATTGTTATTTTCAGTTTCAACATTCTTCAACTTTTCAGGATTCTCATCTTCTTGTTCACTCTCTACATTGTCTTTGTATCCCCAAAAGGAATCAAGGTTGGTTTCTTCATCTGAATCTTCTTCATAAATTATTTCTTATTATTTAGAACTCTTGTGATCATCATCCTAGGTTTCTTGGGTTATGAAGAAGACTTCTCCTCTATCATTATATTCTTCATCACTCTCATCTGAGGAGATGTCATAATCCTTGGAGTATAAACTCTTTTAATTGTTGACACTTCTCTTTTTATGGTAGCAGTTTTCAACAATATGTCCTATTCTACCACAGTTAAAGCATTTGAGAGGAGACTTACCTTTGTATATTCTGGCTCCCTTCTAGAACCTTCTTACACAATTTTCTATTTCTTCATCAAGGTCATTATCCTTGTCTTTTGTCTTATTTATGGATTTAAAGGCTACTTCATTGTTTAGCTAATCACATTCTATACTTTTTCTCATTTCATATGCTATAAGAGACCCATGCAATTCATCCATTGCTGTTTTGGTGAAGTCCCTAGTTTCTTCAATGGTGGAGACCTTAACATCATACTTCAAGAGAAGTGATCTCAACACTTTTTGTACAACCAAGGATTCATTGATATCTTCACCTAATCCTCTGATAGAATTAACAACTTCACCAACTCTAAGAAAATAGGTTGCAATATCTTCCTTTTCATCCATCTTCAAATTTTCAAATCTTCTCCATGTTGTTGAAGATTGACCTACTTCACTTTTGGATCACCTTCATAGATACTCTTGAGTTTGTCCCATAACTCTTTAGCAATGATGCAACCCATAACTTCGCTAGCAATGGTTGGTTCCAATGCTCCTAGAATAACATGTCTGGCTTTTGAATTACAACTCATAAGATTCTTCTCATTTGGATTGGTTGGAGCATTATTTGGGATTACATAGCCATTTACAACTGAGTAGCAAATGTCTACTCCCAAAGCTGTTAGGTAAGTTTTCACTCTATCACTCTAGTATGCATAATTTCTTCCATCAAATCGTTGAATCATATTTGAAATGTGCTCATGGTCATCCATCTCTACTCAGAATTTTCCTTCCAGTGGTTAAACTATTCTAAAGGAAACCTACTCTAATACCAATTGTTGATACTTAGAATACATCACCAAAAGGCTTCATCCTCCCTTGAAATCCGGTCTTCTTTACTTCATATTTCCTTTGAAATTCGACTTATATCTCCTTGTTGATTAAGAAACTTGTGTGTGTTGAAAAATCAATGTTTAATGAGATGTATTTATACCCTTTATGTCACTTTCTTTTAACATTAGGGTCAACCTGACACTTTCTTATTTTGTAATTCTTTTCTTTAATTATCTTTAGGGATGACCTATACTTCCTTCTTCAATTCACTTTGTCATATTTAAAAATTCATTTCTCCTCAACCATGAGGATCCATGTGATGTGCCATCTACCACCGGAAACAACACGATGTATACTATCCATCCATGGGTGTTGTACTTTCATGTGCACTGTCCTTCATGTCCAAATACCTTCATCAATATTGCGGTCCAAAACCAATGACTAGGGTTGACATCAATGACAAAAACCAATTTTCCAACAATTTATATGCCATGCCTTATTATATTACAACATATATTATTAATATGAAACACAAAGATAAGGAAAACCCCACACAAGCACACCAAGGAACATAAAACCCCAATCTACCACAACCACCTAACATAAACACACAAATTGATGAGGGGTTGAGCATTTTGAGATATCTTGTCCATGAATTGAAGGGTACAAGAGAGCCTAATTGAGTTTCTTTTTCCACTTCATTGGATGCCATTGTATCATCCATTGCAAGTTTCGAAGGGAAATTAACTTCTGTTTCTGAATATAGGGATAGGATGTTCGAGTATTATAGGTCTGGACTCGATAGAAACCAAGTTAGAGACTTGAATATTTCAAAACAAGATTTGATGTCTCAATTTATTGATTCTAGAACTAGAGTACAACCACCTGTCAAGAAGAAACACATTTTTATGGACTAGTGCAACCACCCACAATTTAATGTTAACTATATGGATGGGTGGTTCATGGTCTTTGATAAGCCTCCTTGCAATAACAATGAGGTGCCTTTATATTTATTGAGGAAATTATGGGAGGAATTTGTTTTCGTTCACCATGTGAAGTACTTCAACATTGGTGATTTCCATGGGGTGGGTTGAAGGTCCCCATAGGACTGATAGCATGCTAGGAATGATCCCATTCTAGGTCGTTGTCACCCTAGGTGAAGGTCTAATACCCTTTCCAAAAATATTCTCATTGTAGAGGGAATGAAACAAGAACATGTAGCTTTATCAACCTCAACTCAGAGTCTAGTGAAACAGGGTAGTTTTGTTGCACTATCTTGGCAGGAGGTGCCTGTTGGTGATATTGGAAGAGGGGTCAGACCTTCAACCCCTAGAGAATATTACAATGAGGAGAGGGCACATTTACAAAGAAATCATTTATGTGAATGTCATAGATGCTCGAGTTGTAGGAAGACTTGCTATTGGGAAATGGCATCCAACGGACATTAGAGCTTCATGGAGGAGGTTAGTATCTTAACCATATATATGTTCTTCATCGTTATATATTTATATAGTATTCTATGTATTATTTTGATATTATTTTGTATAATTTTTTTTAGTTTATACACCATTGTAGCAGATCCTATATGATGATAGAAGCACTAGTGTCTTTCTCCACCACTGATGCAACAATAGAGGCAATGTGCTTATTCAATGTATCACATACACAGGTATGTGTCACATTTTATAAATTCACCATAGTGATTTATTTATTTTTTGGAATCCTCACATTTAAAATGTTCTTGTGTTTCTATATGTTATAGTACCAGATGGTGTCAAGCAATGTCCACCTAGGATGGAAAAGTCACCTACTTCACATATATTATGGGTTGAGTTAAATATCATTTAAATATTAAATTTGTTGTATTTATGTTTGTGAATTTTACTATTTGGTACTAATAACAATATTATTAATATGTATGTAGGTTGTTTATCTTTTCTCCATTTACAGTACTAGTCCAATCCTTGGGCACCTTGCGATAGATTTTGGGTTACCTATTTCCAAACCAAGGGTTATTCCATCACTTGTACAGGCCATGGGGGTTCATTGCCACTCACCCCCACCATATTTCATATTCCATGCATCCTCACTAGTTGCACCCACAGTCCACCCCTCCACACCACCTCTTCCATTGAATCCACCTCTTGCCTCTGAGCAGGTTGTATAGTTGAGCACACCCCGTGTTAGTGACACTACATCGTTTCATGATTTATTCATGGTTTAACTGTATCATGAATGGAATTGATTTTATGCATATTTGTTTAAATTTCATGTGATCCTTGTAACTGATGCAAGTTGGCATTGATGAGAGATTAGGTTCGTGGAAGAGGGTAAGACACTTGTGATTGGCAGTAACATATACGGTGAGTTGTATTATGTTGAAGTAGAAAGTATCATTTTGTAAGTATTTTAATTCGTTGTGGAAAAAAACTTATAACAAATTTTTTACTTTGTCCAATCTTCAAAGCGACAAACCACACCTAGTTGAAATATCACTCAAGATTCGTCTTTGAGAAAGAGAAGAAAGATCGATTTCCAAGATGATCCTGAGGGTGGTGAGGGTGGAAATGGTCAATGAGTGACCAATGAATGAAATTTTTTATATTAGGCATGATGTGCCATTTTGTAAAAAATGTACAGTTTAGACGATGTTGAATATATATATATATATATATATATATATATATATATATATATATATATATATATATTCATGGCATGTTTTTTATGAATCTCATTGTTTATTTATTTTATGTTCATGAATATATGAATTTCAAAGTGTTTCGGTTTCCAATATTTTTTTCTATATATGAAATTGTAAGAAATAAATCTAATCTAAATGGATTTAAAGAAATATGTTCTCAAAAACTAGCTCTCAGAAATAGTAAATATAAACAACATATCTCTATTATTCTAAGAACTAAGTCCACATAAAAATATTTCTCAAAGTATATTCCTAGGAAACATGAATTTACATTGTTTTATAAAGGGAGCAACCTACATGAACATCATAAACATGAAAATGAATAGAATAATCCATGAGTTTAAATCAATGCACACTTTGGGATTATGGATGGCTTTAGGAAACATGAATTTACATTGTTTTATAAAGGGAGCAACCTACATGAACATCATAAACATGAAAATGAATAGAATAATCCATGAGTTTAAATCAATGCACACTTTGGGATTATGGATGGCTTTGGGATAGTTAAGACATGATGAGAAGATGAAATGTCAAACCCAAAATCTCCTATAACCTTCAATTTAAGATCTCTTAGTATGATTTTGGAGGTGATGTTAAAAAACATATATCAGTAAGCAAAATCATGTTAGTCTTTTGAGTTCATGACATACATAAAACATAAGTTGACTATTTTTTTTAATAGTGGAAGGAGAAACTCATACATCGAAAGATAGAAGGATCACTTAACACATTGATGTAGATTTTGATGAGTCTATATATTCAATAAATTACATTTAACTAATAAAAAATACAATTACCTTTACAATACTCAATAAATACACTTATTATGGGATATGTTTGTTGAATAGTATACAAAGATATTTTAGGTTCCAAAAACTATTTCACAAAATTTGGATAGGTTTATGAAATTTTGATGAAATGAAATAAATTTTTACTTACCATGCCATGCCTTTCATTGCATTTACTTGCCTTGTATTTCCTTGCCTTGTCTTCCCTTTCCTTACCATTCCTTGCAATCCCTTTTCTTTCCATGCCTTTCGTTGCCTTGCCTTTCCATGCCTTTCATTGCCCTGCCTTTCCATGCCTTGCCTTGCCTTTCCATGCCTTTCATTGCCCTGCCTTTGCATGCCTTGCCTTGCCTTTCTTTTCCATACCTATACCTAGACCTATACCTCAACCTTTTTTTTCCATGCCTTTCCAAGCCTTGCCATGCCTTTCCTTTCATTTCCCTACCTTTCCATAAATTTCCATGTCTAGACTTACCTTTCCTTTCATTTCCCTACCTTTCCATAAATTTCCATGCCATCCCTTTCCTTTCCATGCCTTATATTTCCTTTCCTTGCATTTCCTTGGATTGCATTGCCTTTCCTTTCCATGCCATGCCATGACTTTCCTTTCCATGACATGTAATGCCATGCCTTTCCTTTCCATGTCATTCCTTTCCTTGCATTGACTTTCCATTCCATGCCTTTACTTTCCATGTATTGACATACCTTGCCTTGCCTTGCCTTGCCATACCTAAACCTAGACCTAGACCTTTCCTTGCAATTCCTTGCCTTTCCTTACCATGTCTAGCCTTGCCTAGCCTTTCCATGTATTACTTTGTGTTACCTTGTTGTGCCATGCCTTTCCATGTATAGCAATGCCTTGACTTGCATTGGCATTCCTTGCCTTGACTTGAAATGTCATGCCATGCCTTGCCATACCTTGTATTGTCTTTCCTTTCCTTTTCTTTCATTTCATTTCCTTTACTTGACTTTCCATGCCATGCTTTTAATTTCCATGCATTTCCTTTCCTTTATATTCCTTTCATTACCTTGCCTTTCCTTGCATTTCCTTGAAATGTCTACCCTTTCCTTGCCTTGCAATACCTTGCCATGCTTTGACTTGCCATGTCGTGCCTTTCCTTTCCATGCCCTTCCATACCTTATATTGTCTTGCCTTGCATTTCCTTGACTTTCCTTTCCATGCCATGTATTTCCTTGCCATTCCATTCCATGTCTTGTCTTGAATTTGCATTTCATGCCTTGGCTTTCCATGACTTTCCTTTCCTTTCCTTTCCTTGCCATACTGAGACCTAGAACTATACCTAGACATTTCATTTTCATGCCTTGCATTTCCTTGCCATGTATGTCCTTACCTTGCCTTGCATTTCCCTACCTTGGCTTTATTTTACATGTCATTAATTGCCTTGAATTTTCATGAATTGCATGGCCTTTCCTTGCCTTGCCATACCTTGCATTTCCCTTCCTTTCCTTGTGTTTCCTTACCTTGCCTTGCCTTGCCTTTCCTTTCCTTTCCTTTCCATGAATTGCATTACCTTTCCTTGCCTTGCCTTTCCATGATTTTTCTTGCCATGTCTTACCTTTCCTTTCTTTCTCTTTCCTTGCCTTGTGTTGCATTGTATATCCATGCATTGTCTTGCCAGGCCTTGCCTTGACTTTCCATGCCTTGTCTTTCCATGTTCTAGGTCATGGTCTAGGTCATGGTCATGGTGTAGGTCTAGTTCTAGGTCTAGGTCATGGCTTAGGTCTAGGTCTAGGTTTATTTCATGGCCTAGGTCTAGGTCATGGTATAGGTCTAGGTCATGCCATGTCTAGCCTTTCCTTGCCTTTCATTTACTTAAATTTCCATCCCATGCCTTAAATTTCCATGCCTTTCCCTTCCTTTCCATGCCTTGCATTGCCTTGCATTTCCTTTCCATTCCTAAAACTAGACCTAAACCTAGACCTTGCCTTTCCATGCCTTGCATTTTCTTGCCCTACCTTTTGATGCAGGAGCATCACCAACATCAAGCAAACTAGCGTGGAGACAATGGACAGTTGGACAAGCACCCAGCACAAATTTTGAAATCACCTTGAATTTGTTGCACAATCTTAAATGAAGCCATTAAGAAGAAGTGCACTTGTAAAATGTAACGGGACCTTGAGTGATTTGCTCTCGTCCTTAGTAGGTAGGAGGCATTTATCATAGTTAATGCAAGTAGATAGAATTCAATTCTAGATTAGACAGTTTTAGAGCGCAAGAGGGAAACGGGATATAGACACCCTCATTGTGTATTGTAACATAGGCAACATTGTTGAGAAGAGCATAGAAGAGACACATAGAGCCGTATAAGAACACCCATGTACAAATATTTGGATTAATAGAAAGAGTTTGATTCAAATTCATGGTTTCATGTTTTTTCTCTGTGTATTGATGTTGAATGATATGCTCATGAATGTTTGCTTCCTGTTATAAATTTGTTTTATATGTTGTGTATATGATTTCATGGTTTTATTTTGAAGTCTAAAAGGAAGTAGGAATGAGTTTCAATTGTTTCTCTATCTGAACAAGGGTTCCTGCAAGGAGTGAAGTCGAATTGTCCGCAAGGAGTGCATTGACAAAGGGTTTAGATAGGGTGGCTTTTGTTCTCATTCATGTAAAAGTGCAGTTGAGAACAGGAGCCATGTAAGGAGTGTGCAGACTGGGTGAAGCCTCAGGGGTGCAAACCTTAGTGGGGAATTTAGAGACTGCTGCTGCAGGAGTGCGCAGGGTCGAAGGTCTTCAAAACTTAGAGGTGTCTGAAGGTTGCTGCAAGGAGTGCGCGCAAGAGTCTTCTCTAAGACTCCGAGTTATAAGGAAGCTCAAGAAGGATAAAGCCTTACAACCACTGAAAGGGTTGCACATAAGTTGTACTTGGAAGAATTAAGAAGGAGTTGTAAGTTTGTGCCATAGGTGAATGTGTTCCGTGGAGGGAACCATCTTGGTGAGTTGTGCATAGATTCTCAGAGGAAAGAACAGATGATCGGAATTCTTCAAGGGGAATTTGCGAATTTCCATGAGCCGTTGGATTTCACGGAGACGAAAGGGAGTTACCATGAGTATTCCTAAAGGTTCTAATCTCAGGAGGAGTAGGACCATAGATCCAAGCCACAAGGGCTGTTGGATTTACATGAGGGTTACATATCAAGTTTTCATGGGTGGAAGTCCCGTAAACTTGGCAACAGGAATCGCGATATCACGAAATGCAAAATCCCAAAGACTAAGAGAGTTGTGTGGAGCCATGGAGGAGTCAGTGAGTGGACAGGTGGCATGACATTTCAGAGTTTCATAGGGTGAAGTTTCGAACTCATTGCATTAGGATTCACGATATTGCGAAATCTGAAGTCCTGATGGAGTAAAGGGGCGTTGAAAAGTCAAAGCTCATGAGTGTGTTGGAGTTTTGGAAAATAGGGATTCGGGAGTCGGGAAGACAAGTTCCTCGACATCGGGATCACTGAAATCATGATAGGGAAAATCCTGAAAGGGAAAAGGAAGGTCAACTTTGACTGTTTCGGGTTTCAGTGATTTGAGAGACCAACACTTGGCCATTGGATTCGCGAAGCCACGAAATATGATCTCCCAAGTGTAAAGAGGGGATCCCGTGAGAGTTTTTTGTGGGTGAAGATTTCCCAATAGGGAAATAGAAGAGTCTTCAAAGTTCTTCAGGTCAGTGAAGAAGAAAGGTCCTGTGTTGATGTGGACCTTCCGACCTGTGGGTTGTGGAGAAGGCAGTGTCGACGTCAAGTTTGGTATCAAAGCACATAAATATTCTTTTCTTTCTGTAGCAGAGAAAAAGAAAAATTCATCATGCCACCAAGGAGAAGGGACAGGCAAACACCCAATCCACCAGAGGATAGGGAGATGACGAGAATATGGGGCAGGCAGATGACAGATCCAACTATGGAGAGAGAGATGCATGATCTACGAGCTAGACTCGAAGACATGGAGACATCACAAAGATGCACCACCAGTGCTAGGGATCTTAGTGATTCTGAAAGTGAGATTGAGGTTGAGCATGAAGAATAAGTTGCAGCTAAAGATGCGTCAAATGAACATTTGATCAGAGCTATTGTAAGAATGGGTGCAAGAGTGAAGATGGAAATTCTAGTTTATGAGGGAAACTTGGATGCACAGGAGCTTCTAGACTGGATTAGAGCTCTAGACACATACTTTGACTATGAAGATGTCGAAGAAGATAAGAAAGTCAAACATGCTGTCACGAGATTGAAGGGACATGCAACATTGTGGTGGGATGAACTACAAGCTGACAGACGCTGCAAGGGAAAGTCGAAGATCAAAAGATGGGATAGAATGATCATGAAGATGAAGGTGAAATTCATCCCTAGAGATTACCAAATTACTCTGTTCAGGAGGATGCAGAACTTGAGACAAAAGTTGATGACGGTGAAAGAATACACTGAGGAATTCTACAAGATGAACATCAGAGCAGGTCATCGGGAGAGAGATGATGAAAAAGTTGCCAGATACATGAATGGACTGAGATATGACATCCAGGATGAGATGACCATGGTAACCATCCAAACGGTGGAAGATACTTATCAAATGGCTCTGAAAGCGGAAGAGAAGTTGAGCCGAAAGCAGAGTCAAAGAGGTTGAGGCAAAAGTAATCCCAGAGGCAAATTAGTTTCCCAGGATAAATATCAAAAGCCCAAAGAAGACTGGAAGAAACCTTAGACTCAAACTGAGAGAGGTGGAACCTCACAGAGAGGGTAGCATACTGAGAGGAGAGGATATTATGCTGACAACAACACTTTTCCTCGTACTAGAGGTAGAGGTAGAGGAAGAGGTGGAGTAATAAAATGATTCACATGTGGAAAGAATGGACACAAGTATTACAAGCATCCAGAGAAAAAGAAGGAAGGAGGAGAATCTCACATCGCCAAAGCACAGAGGCGGGATGTTGAGGCAGAAGATGCTGAAGGTGGAAGTTCGCTCATGATGCAAAAAGTTCTTTTGACACCAGAGAAGGAGGTGGAGAGTTCATACCAAAGGAAAAAACTTTTTAGGACTGCTTGCAAGACCAAGGACAGGGTATGCAAGGTCATTGTAGACAGTGGTAGCACGGATAATCTCATTTCTACGGAGATGGTAGAAAAGCTGGAGCTGGAGACGGTTGATCATCCAAGCCCATACAAAATTTCTTGGCTACAAGAAGGACACCAGGTAACTATCACTAAACAATGTTTAGTTGAATTTAATATAGAAGGATATAATGATAAGATATTATGTGATGTCATTCCTATGGATGTTTTTCATCTATTGTTCGGTAGACCATGGCAATATGACAGAAATGTGATTCATGATGGGAGAATGAACACATACACCCTAGAGAAGAATGGGAGGACTCACATGTTTCTTCTAATTAAGGATAAGGAGGTGAAGATGGAAGTAAGTAACACTGTACTTCTCATGAGTGGGAAGGAAATTCTTACTGAGGTTAAGAAGAAGGAGGATCCACAGTTCATTGTGGTCAGGAAGCCAAAGATTATTTTGACCAACACAAGGGTGGATGATTTACCAAAAGATGTTCAGGAACTGCTGTAAGAGTTTGCTAATATAGTAGTGGATGAATTACCTCATTCATTGCCACCGATTAGAAGTGTGAGTCATCATATTGATCTCATACAAGGAGCCAGTTTTCCAAAGAAAGCCGCATACAGATTGACGCTGCAAGAGAATGAATAAGTTAAAAGGTAAGTCCAAGATTTATTGGACAAAGGTTTGGTCAGGGAAAGCTTGAGTCCGTGTGTTGTTCCAACAGTACTCAGTCCGAAGAAAGACAGAAGCTAGAGGATGTGTACTGACTCAAGAGAGATTAACAAGATAACCGTCAGGTACAGATTTCCATTGCCAAGGATGGATGATCTGATGGATTGCTTGAGTGGAGGAAAGTATTTTTCAGAGATTTATTTGAAAAGCGGTTATCATCAAATCCGCATGAGAGAAGGTGATGAATGGAAGACAACATTCAAAACCAATGAAGGGTTGTATGAATGGCTTGTTACGTCATTTGGCCTAACGAATGCACCGAGTACCTTCATGAGGCTGATGAACGAAGTCCTGAGGGAGTTCATTGGAAAATTTGTTATCGTATATTTGGATGACATACTGGTTTTCAGTAAAATAGTGGCAGAGCATCTGAAGCATTTGGCTACAGTGATAGAGAGGTTATAGCAGGAGAAGTTGTTGATAAACATGAAGAAATCCCCATTCATGAAGACAGAGCTCATTTACTTGGGATTTGTTATTTCTGCAGATGAATTGAGGATGGATCCAGATAAGGTGGAGGTAATCAAGAATTGGCCATCACCAAAGAATATCTTTGAGGTGAGAAGTTTTCATGGATTGGCTAGTTTCTACCGAAAGTTCATCAAGAATTTAAGTGGAATTAGTGTAGTGATGATGGATACAGTGAAGAAAAGACACAAGTCTTTTCACTGGACAGAAGAGGCTGAGAAGAGTTTCAATCTATTGAAAAGGAAGATTACGGAACAACCATTTTTGGTGTTGTTGGATTTCTAGAAGACATTTCAGGTGAAATGCAATGCAAGTGGGTTTGCAATAGTGGCAGTCTTGAGTCAGGAAGACAGGCCGATAGCATACTTCAGTGAGAAGCTAAATGAAGCGAAGGAAGTGTTTGTTGTTACAGGAGTTCAAAGTCAAAACGTTGGGTTCTGATGACCTCAGGAACATGTACACAAATGATCAGGATTTTAAGGAAGCGTATGAGGCAACTGAGAATCTAATTCTCAGGGATAGAAGCCAATGGATAGAATACATGATCCATGAAGGATTACTATTTAAGGGTAATCAACTGTGTATTCCGAAATGCTCCATGAGGGAGAATTTACTAAAGGAGAAACATAGTGGAGGATTGGCAGGGCACTTTGGTCACAACAAGACATTCGCAAAGCTGAATAAGTCATATTTTTGGCCAGGAATGCGAGCAGATGTCAAGAGATTCATGGACAGATGCAGAATTTGCCAGCATTCAAAGGGAAGGAAGTACAATGCAAGGCTTTATCAACCATTTCCCATACCATAAAGGCCGTGGGATGCAGTTAGCATGGATTTCATATTGGGTTGCCAAGAACACAAAGAGGTTTTGATTCGATCTTTGTGGTGGTATATAGATTTTCTAAGATGGAACACTTCATTCCATGTCAGAAGACCAGTGACACAACTCACATTGTGAATCTATTTTTCAAAGAAGTCATTCAACTTCATGGATTACCAAGAAGCATAGTTTCAGATCATGATACGAAGTTCATAGGGCACTTTTGGAGGACCTTATGGAAGAAGCTGGGAACTAACTTGTTGTTTAGTTCAGCTTATCATCCTCAGATGGATGGACAAACGGAGGTGGTGAACAAAATTTTGGGAGACTTACTGAGAATCTTGGTGACAGAACACCACAGCCAGTGGGACAATATATTACCATAGGCAGAATTTGCTTACAATGACTCGGTTAACAGGAACACAGGGAAGAGTCCATTTCAGATTATTTATGGCATGCAGCCAAGAGGAATTTCTGAATTGAGGGATTCAGAACAGATTGCAACTAGAAGTGCTAGTGCAGAGAAATTCGTAGAGGCGATGAAGGAACTTCACATCCAGGCGAAGGAGCGACTACTGAATTCAAGCCAGGAATACAAGCGTAGAGTCGATCAACACAAGAGACAACTTCAATTTGAGGTTGGTGATTTGGTTCTGGCACATTTGCGGAAGGAAAGGTTCCCGAGAGGAACATATAATAAGCTGAAGATGAAGAAAATCGGACCATGTATGGTCTTGAAGAAATTTGGGGCAAATGCTTACGAGATTGAATTACCAAATGGGATCGAAATTTCTTCGATATTTAATATCTCATATTTGTACCCATATACAGCTGAGGAAACAACGATAGAAAATAAGCATCCAGTGATCTAGTGGTTAAAGCAGATGCCATTCGTAGATAAGCCATAGATGGAGTGCATACTGGACAAAAGAGTGAGTAAGAGGACTAGGCGAAAGTAATACTTTGAGTATCTGGTCAAATGGAAGAACCATCCAGTCGAAGATACCATCTGGGAGAACGAAGCAGAGATACAGAGGCATGGACAGACTGTGCACGAGCTCATGTACAGGAGCCCATGAAAATTTCCAAGCCAGGGAGTATGATGCAGGAGCATCGCCAACATCAAGCGAGCTAGCGCGGAGACAACGGACAGCTGGACAAGCACCCAACACAAATTTTGAAATCACCTTGAAGTTGTTGTGTAATCTTAAATGAATCCATTAAGAAGAAGCGCACTTGTAAAATGTAATGGGAACTTGAGCGATTTTCTCTCGTCCTTAGTAGGTAGGAGGCATTTATGGTAGTTAATGCAAATAGATAGAATTCAATTCTAGATTAAACAGTTTTAGAGCACAAGAGGGAAACGGGATATAGATGCCCTCATTGTGTATTGTAACATAGACAACATTGTTAAGGAGCATAGAAGAGATGCAGAGAGCTGTGTAAGAACACCCATGTACAGATATTTGGATTAATAGAAAGAGTTTGATTCAAATTCATGGTTTCCTGTTTGTTCTCTGTGTATTGATGTTGAATGATATGCTCATGAATGATTGCTTCCTGTTATACATTTGATTTATATGTTGTGTATATGATTTCATGGTTTGAGTTTGAAGTCTAAAAGGAAGTAGGAATGAGTTTCAATTGTTTCTCTATCTGAACAAGGGTTCCTGCAAGGAGTGCATTGACAAAGGGTTCAGATAGGGTGGCTTTTGTTCTCATTCACGCAGAAGTGTAGTTGAGCATAGGAGCCGTGCAAGGAGTGTGTAGGCTGGGTGAAGCCTCAAGGGTGCGAACCTGAGTGGAGAATTTAGATACTGCTACTACAGGAGTGCGCAGGTTCGAAGGTTTTCAACACTTAGAGGTGTCTAAAGGTTGCCGCAAGGAGTGCGCACAAGAGTCTTCTCTAAGACTCAGAGTTATATGGAAGCTTAGGAAGGATAAAGCCTTACAACCACTGAAAGGGTTGCATAGAAGTTGTACTTGGAAGAATTGAGAAGGAATCGTAAGTTTGCGCCACAAGTGGACGTGTTCCGCGGAGGGAACCATCTTGGTGAGTTGTGAAAATATTCTCAGAGGAAAGAATGGACGATCAAAATTCTCCAAGGGGAATTCGTGAATTTCCATGAGCTATTGGATTTCACGGAGAAGAAAGGGAGTTACCACGAGTATTCCTAAAGGTTCTAAGCTCAGGAGGAGTAGGACCATAGATCCAAGCCACAAGGGTTGTTGGATTTGCACGAGGGTTCCATATCAGGTTTTCGTGGGTGGAAGTCCCGTAAACTGGTCAATGAGAATCGCGATATCACGAAACACAAAATCCCGAAGACTAAGAGAGCTGTGTGGGGCCACAGAGGAGTCAGCAAGTGGATAGGTGGCATGGCATTTCAGAGTTTCGTAGGGTGAAGTTCCGAACTCATTTCATTAGGATTTGTGATATTACGAAATCTGAAGTCCTGACGGAGTAAAGGGGTGTTGAAAAGTCAAAGCTCACGAGTGTGTCAGAGTTTCAACAAATCAAGATTCGGGAGTTGGGAAGACAAGTTCCTCGACATTGTGATCGTCGAAATCGTGATGGGGAAAATCCCTAAAGGGAAAAGGAAAGGTCAGCGATGACTGTTTCTGGTTTCGGGGATTTGAGAGACCAATGCTTGACTATTGGATTCGCGAAGCCGCGAAATACGATCTCCCAAGTGTAAAGAGGGTATCCCATGAGAGTTTGTTGTGGTTACAGATTTCTTGATAGGGAAATAGAAGAGCCGTCAGAGTTCTTCAGGCCAATGAAGAAGAAAGATCATGTGTTGACGTGGACCTTCCGACCTACGGGTTGTGGAGAAGGCAGCGTCGACGTCACCTTTCCTTTCCATTTTTATCCTTGCCTAGCCTTGCCATGTATTTCCTTGCCTTTCCTTTCCATGTTGTGCCTTTCCTTTCCTTGCCACACCTCACAATTCCTTTCCTTTCCTTTCCTTGACTTTCCTTTCCATGACTTGCCTTACCATTCCTTGGCCCCAATTTGGAAATTATTTCCCCATGTCCCTAAATGACTTGATGAGGAAATATGAAACTCATGATAAAACTATAACCGATGCTCAGATGGATGAAACATCAGTTGCATTAGATTCATGGCATTGGGTTTGAGCTAGGGAGACCCCTCCACTATCATTTTGTTTCCCATAAGAGCGTTTGTTGGAGGATATCTTGAAATAAGGTTTTTCTCAATGAGGCACTGTGAAATTTTTGAGCAAGAGGTTGATTTTCAAGAAAAATGTGTCAAGAAATTTTGGGTAGCATTGTTGTGTGGGCCTTGTCCAAATAGACGCGTGAGAGCTTACGAAACACTTTTATGGTGCTTGGTTTGGATTTTATGCCCTTGGACCTGTTATCACCATATAAATTTCAAGAAATTTATAGGTGATTTGGTAGCACTAAAGGTTTTTGCTCATTTGGTAGCAGCATTTTCGTCGATGGGTAAAAATATGAAAAATGGGCTAAAGTTTTATAATTTTAGGCAAAATTTTATTATTGTGGGTAAATACAAAGTTTGGTTTATGAGCCAAAATTTGGTTTTTATAATCAATTTTTGGTGTTTAGGGCCAAAATTGCCCCCTCGGCCTTTATGCAGAGTGTTATGTCTTATTTATCAAAATATAAATCGTTTGAAAAATATTTTCTAAAAGGTAGATTGGCCGAGGGTCAATCTCCAAATACTCAACACCGAGAATAAGCACCATTTCACAAGCTAATGCCCAAGTGCAAGGAGCCAAGCATGAGTGGATAGCCTTGGGCTCACTTCATCATAATATATTATAGCTATTCCCATATATCAATACTGATTTTATGTTTTCTCCTCATAAATGTGGGATTAATCCCCAAAACTTTAAAAATAAAAAACACAAAATTACTCTATGCACCAGGTGTCGACAGGAGTTCATGTGTCAAGTAATGGCAATGCATTGATAGCCAATGTGTGCAGGTTCATAGGTTGATGCACCGTCTGTAGTGGAGATCATGTGCCAAGGTGATTACGCAACTGTCCAACAAAACACCTATCAGGTCAAAAGGCGTTGGAGGCCATTCTAGATCTCGTTGCCGATGCCAAACTCGATTGCTCGACCATGGGCTCTCTGTTGGTCATGGATGCCATGTTTAGAAAAAAAAAGGGCATTGATAGCTGGCATGCCATTATTCAAATAATTGTTTAACGCTAAGCACAATAATAGAATAGGAAGAAGGATGCACAGTTGGCAATGATGCCAAGTATTAAAGAGTACATGCTCGATTTATTGTCAAGCGAATGACACATAGAGCTAAAGTTTGATTCCAATGGTAAGAGATCTGAGTCTTGCATGAATAATGGTACTGTGACTCCTCTTTCAAGATTTGTTCCCTTTCTAGGGAGAAAAGCAGCTAATGGTTCTACTCTGCCATGTCCTCCAGGCATTTCACACACCATGAAACTTTACCTTGTACAGATAGGATCATATGGCCATCCTTCATCTACTTTTTATCAGTTTCCAAAAATTTCAGTGCCTCCCCAAAGATTTAATTCTATTAAATCAATTGCTAGAGAAAATTGTTTCCACTGCGATGGATGCTACCATGCAATGTGTTTTGTCACTTAAATTCCAGAAAGCGGAGTTAAAAATGAACAGATTCCTCAGTGGTTGGAAAGTAATCATGTATAGCTCGGGAAAGGCTACACCATGATAGGTTTTGTAGAAGATGTTAATGTTGTTTTGGCCATCGATTTCTTTGGCAAAGATATTGGTTGTCAGAAAATTATGGGCTAAAGTTGTGTTGTCCTTGATGACGTTTTCCCTGAAGGATTTGGACGATGTTTTTCTACAAACAATATCCACATTGTCAATGCCTGATGCTTGAGGCTTGTTACAATAGTGCCTAAGTTTTTCCACTCGAAATGTGGATGACTGTACTCATTTGGAAAATATTCTCAATACCTGGTTCCGAAGGGCAAGTCATGATCCACAGATTTTTAATGAAGATTAAAAGGGTCTTATGGAGCGGTCTCTAAAGATAGGGATCTGAAAACTTCAAAGCTAGTGGCCATCAAAGTGATATTTTATGTGAAGAGGAAGAGGTCTATGAGTCATTGACATTTCTTTTAAAGTAATGAGATAGCATTCAAAACAATACAGATGGCTAATTTATCCAGATTTTGAGGCATTTTTAAATAGAGTTGGAAATCATGGCATTGCTAGCAACTTTTGTTTGTTTTGAGTAGCTCAGGAATAGGAACAAGGTATAGTTGGCATCCTAATATGTTTATCAAAAATGACGGAGGGAAAATTCCTAGGCTCGATATCAACAGAGGGTGAAATCTGGATTCTAGCAACTTCTGCAGTAGAGGCACAAGTGGCACCTTGACTCCAGTGGCACTTGGAGGTGTGAAGTCAGCAGCTTGATAAAGGATCCCAGATTTTGTGGTAACAATGGAGAAAATCAATTCCAAATTCCAAGCTGTCAAGATTCAACATTTAATATCAGTTGGATTTTGTCTCGGGAATCTAATTGGTAGAAAATCCAGATCCAGCATTCCCAAGGATTCGATGAATCAGTTTGAAAGAATTTAGGACACTTGGCTGAAACACAAAATTAGTAGACAAATATGATATTCAGTTTGGATCATGATATTAACAAGATATTCTTTTATGGTACATTGACTATGTTTATAACATTTGGTAGTGAAAACCAGCACCCTAGGTGGCACTCTATCTCAAATTTGGAGCAGTTTTAGAAAATAGTTCGAGTGGTATAATTTATTTAAGAAAATTATCAGCAGTCAAAGGGTGAAGTGTAATCAAACCTTGGATATCAAGGGTTCTTCTCCAGATTATGTGGCAAAAAATCCAAAAATTCCCATATTTTGAGCATGAAAGTAGTAGGTGGTTCCAAATTTCAAGCAATTGTGACTAGCCATTCCATCAATTTGAGAGTTTTTTGCAACTAGTCAAGATTGGTGTTTATTTTGATTTTACTGTTAGGGTTTGTTTCCTTAAGAAGAGTAGGATTTTTTTTTTTTAGGGGTATATAAATCCTGTGATTTGTAGTAGGGGGTACGACCTCTGGGGTGTGTTTTCTTTTGCTGGACCGTGGGTTGTGCTTTTCTAGGAGGATTTTCTGTAATCTTTAAACGATAGATCAGAAATAAGCAAGCTTTTGACAGGATTCTTGTGTCGATGTGTTGGTGGCGTTCCTCTTCTATGTTAAGTGTTTTCTTCAGTTATCATACCATTTGTTTTCAAATTTTTATTATCAAAGGATAGTAATAGAGCATAATTTATTGGTGAAATACTCTACATCTGATATTTTGGTAATCTTTATGTTCTCTTTTAAAGCTCAGTTTAGGAATTCTTAACTGCTCCTTTGTTTGGTTTTTTCCTCCCCTATCTCTTACTCAATTGACACAATTCAAACTTAATTCAATCCAACATTTCCACTACCTTGCCCTGTGTAAGAGTTTTGTCTAGATCTAAGAGTGAATCATATATTTAAGCACAAACCCCATTTTCCCAATGGCCCTCTTTGTGGTCCCAAACCAAACATTTAAAAACCAAAAACTTTGATCCCTCCTAACTAGCCTAATATCCTATTCCAAACCAATATAAATAATACAGAGAGATCCCTCTCTGAGTCTTGGAGGGCTAGATCTAAGACTCCAAGCGGTTGAAACAATTACCTCCGTCAATTTCTTCTTTCAGCCAAGAAATTACAGAGTGTTAACAGGACCAAATTGTCAAGATGTCCCTGAATGGATTGAAGAGGCATGTTGGAAGTCATGATAAAACTCTAATCAGGTCTCAAATTGACAAACTGTCAGTTTCACTGGATTCGAAGAACCCAATTTTAGCTAGGGGGACACCTATGCCATCATTCCATTTCCCAAAAAAGCGTTTGTTGGAGGATCTTTGGAACTAGGGTTTTGTTCAATGAGGCACAATGCAATTTATTAACAAGAGGTTGATTTTTAAGAAAATTGTGCCAGTAGATCATGGGTAGCATTGTTGCATGGACATTGGACATATAGACATGTGGGAGCTTACATAAAATAGTAATGGTGGTCAATTTGGAAATTGTGCCCTCATACCAAATTGTGAACATGTCTTTGAATGGCTTGAGGAGGCAAGTTGGAATTCATGATTAAACTATAAAAAGGTCTCATATGGATGAACCATTAGTTGAATTGGATTCAGGGCATCTTTTTTCTGCTAGGGGGACCCTTCCACCACCATTCTATTTCCCAGAAAAGTGTTTGTTGGAGGATCTATGGAACTAGGGTTTTTCCTAGTGAGGCACAATGTAATTATTAAACAAGAGGTTAATTTTCAAGAACATTGAGTTGGGAAATTGTGGGTAGTATGGTCACATTGACCTTTGACATGTTATCCCTAGTTCCTAGGGATAAATTAGGAGATGATGTCTCAAGGCCCTTAGGTTGCAGGCATGGAGTACTGAGAGACAACTTGACCAACAATGTCCACTTGCACATACAGAGACCCATCTTGCCACCAAAATTCCATGTTCATCATGACAATATTCACCACATCAACTAGCTTTTGGAAGACATCGGGCCTTTCTACATGAGGTACAAGCCAATTATTATTGTGAGTTTCATTTCAATATTTGATGCATTTGAGTTTGTTTCATTTTAAACTTTTTTTTTTATTTTGTAACATCTGCTTGGACATTATGATTTTTTCCATGTTTCACTTTGGTGGTGGAAATTTCGCCCTTGTAAGTGGGTCACCCTTGGGGATAATGTTTCTACTAGGAGGTCCTCTTTACATTTCATCATTCCATTCCTAACTATATTTGTCAATTTCCACACTTCATCCCCTCATATCCTTACCTTTTGGGATTGTTTGGTGTACTGACTCAAGAAGGGATTGTATCTCATTTCGTGGGAAGAGGGGGATGAAGGGATAGAGGCTTGTAGATGGAAAAAGATAAAATACAAATATGAAACTTCTATATGCTCTCTCAGTGATCCCGAGGACAATGAAATATCTCTCATAAGAAAGTAATGGGACATGTGAAAAATAATTAATACAAAATTCCAACCAAGACAGCGCATGTGTGGGCATTGTTTTTCATGCTTAAGTAGAATCCTCACACATGAATTCAACATGGGGAAGCATGATGTTACCAATTTAGAGTCAAGGTGGACACTTTTTTCATGCTCGAGTAGAATCCCCACATAGATATTTAACATGGAAAAATATTATAAACGAATAAAAGGAAATAAGTGGGCTTCGAAAAAGGTTGCATTGAAAATGAAGGTGCATCACACCCTCTACAAAGGAAACCATAAATCATATACTACCATCCATTGTATGTCATGAAACCTATGCCCGAGAGTCTTTGCCCCATCCATGCCACTTTTTCCACACGCCTTAGAGAGGGGTCCACTTGGTACACCTCCTACACATGAGGTACGATTCAACCAATAGGTCATTTTGTCAACCCTCCAATACCTAAACTTGGAAAATTGCATAGGGTCTTTGAGCACTTGTTTATTTTGACAAGGTAGTTTGGATGTACATGATTAGATGGATATTTTATTGATTTTATTTAATTATCATGATTCATTTTACTAGATATCCTTGGACGGTGCTTTCATTGTCTTTGTAGGACCTAGTTGGTGGACATATTTGGAAGAAAAGCCTAGATTGGGATTCCATGGGGCTTGAATCCCACATGTTGGATACCATGGCCCACACAC
>ML791658.1:331948-372031 GCA_009831015.1 Picea engelmannii
TTTCTTCTCTCCGTGCTGGCTCGCTTGATGAGTTGTCGATGCTCCTGCATCAAGTTTACTCTAAATTGAGTGGAAAAACACTTTTAGTAGGATTTGTATAAATAAGGATCACTTTTGTTTCATTTTACATCATAGCTCTCCCATTGTGAGAAGACTAGTGGATGAAATTTGTGCCCTACTTGGAAAATTTGGTATGTCTCTCTTGTGAAAATGTTTTTTAGTGATATATCTTCTTGAATTATTGATCTAAGGTGGTGCACACCTCTTGGAGAATTCTTTTCTTTCTTAAGAATGGTAATTTTCTTGGTGAACTAGGATTTATTCTCACGTCTCTCTTGGAATTTCTAAGGGAAACAGGAAATTGTTAATTCTTCTTGCTTTTGTTTCATGGTTAATTTTTCTTGAAGCCCTAGGAGGGGTATAAGTGAATACACCCTCCATTAAGCCTCATCTCATTTTCTAGTTTTACAAGTCTTTTATTTCAAGGTTTCCAGGAGGAGTACAGGTGTGTACACCCTCCTTGATTTACCTTAGTTTGATTTAAATACCCTAGGAAGTAAGAGGGTTTAAACCTCTAGGTATTTTTTTGATCTAAATCATGATTTACAAGACTCCATTCACCCAAATTTTAAAGGTACTAATATGAATTCTTCATTGGAGAAATCAATTGTTTTCTTTGGTAAATGTGATTTAGTGAGATATCGATATTGTTCAAGTTGGAGTTTATTGTTGTTTCTTTGAGGTTGATAAAGCCTTTAGGGAATCTTCGTATACTTATTTTTCTTGGAGCTATAGCTAAAAAAAATTTACATCCATTAGGGATACAACAAATCACTCTCTTTTTTATTCATAACTTACAATTCAACCGTCAAAATTTGCTACCAAGATGCAATAATAATCTACTAGTCTCACCACAGCTTTGGGGTGGTTTACTTGTACTTTTTGTGGGTTGAAATTTTATTCTGTAGAAATAGTTTTCTATAGTTGTAAGGATGATAATATATATATAAAATAATTGTTTATAACAACCTTGTTTTGTTTCTAAAGTCTTATGCGTTCATACTTGAGTTATACTAGTACTTGCAAACTTATATCTCACATTATTTACTAGAATTTCAACATCTTATTCAATAAATTTAACTATTATTTTCTTGTTGATATACAATTATGTTGACTTTTGGAAATAGGGAAAACAAGCTTAACTTGTTTTTCTATTGGATTGTTTATCTTGTATCTAGTCTTTTCTTGTGTCTTTGGCAAGTACAACCACTCTTTTAAGGTAATCAAAGACTTGGAAACCGTAAAACATCTTTGAGACTCGTTATAAATCCATTTATCACATGGTATCTTGACTTATACTGGATTCACTTATGTTCTATCACTTTCCACCTGATTTCCCCCTAGGGTCGCCTGGGATTCCCCCTTGTGTTGGATTATTCCTTCACAGAAGTGAGGGAGGGTTTATCTAAGGTGAAAGTGGGTAAAATATCCTATCGTTATCGCCATCCAATGGATTGGGTGAAGCTTTTCCCAACCTATAGTTTGCACGATAACATTTTGGCACTGCTTCTAGGTATAATTTTGAATCTTCTTTTGTGCCCTATTAACACTTTGGAAAGATACTATCCCAAATATTTTACCCCTATCTTTCCCGACGACTTGACTTGAAGGAATTTCCCCTTCCCCCTTTGATGATCTCTTATTGAATATCATCTAGCGACTCCACCTTCCCAGAGTCTGTCTTCCCTCAAGAATCCCCCCCCCAAGGAGATCTAATCCTTCTAAGGTTTGCCAAAGAATTCCCCCTCTCAAGTATCTCGCTGTCAAAAAAAAATTCCAAGGTACACTTCCCCTTTATCCATTGGAACACCTTTGGGAAAAAGACATTTATAAACCATTGAACATGGCCACCATCCATGTATATCCTAATACCATGTCAAAAGAGTGTCATGAATGGTTCCCAAAGTTTCCATGAAATAATGTGATCACTATTGACAATCATATCTATTCCATGGGTGAAGACATGGAAAATGCATAATTGGAACATGTGGATGTAGAAATGAATCTACTAGCCTCATCATTGACTGAAGATGCCCAGAAATGGTTTAGAGGAATTCCTAATAATCACATAACATCTTATGAATCATTTTCCAAGTTATTCAAGAATAGATTGAAAACAAAGAAATACAACATGATGCTTGTAGATTAGTTTAATCAGATAAATAAGAAGGAGAATGAAACAATAAGTGAATTTGAGAATAGGTTTGACAAGTTGTAGAGTCAAATCCTGAAAGATCTACATCCTACAGATGCATATGTTCATCTCCTTTACATGAATGCTTTTGATGGGAAATTTCATTTCATCCTAAAGGACAAGAATCCCACCACCTTTGCATAAGCCAAAGAGTATAGTGAAAAAATTGAAGAGGATCTCCTTGACTCGAAGGCTTATCCTTTTCAGTATCCTCACGCCAAGATAGAGACAAGACTAAATATTCCAGTAGTAGTACATGAGATCCAATTTCTATCTTGACTAAGAAGATAGATCATATGAGTACTTAGTTTTTCCAAGATCATAATCAAATCATGGGCCTATTAAATATTGTGGAAATAAATAAATCTACCTACAGACCTTAGTTTGATAGACAAGAGAGAGATGCCAAAAGTTGGAAAGAAAGGCCTCAACAAGAGGAAAAATATCTTGATATGTTGAACCCAATTGAAATGGTCAACAGAGAAGAGACACCATGGTGTTCCCGATGTAAATAACCTCACAGAGAGGATGAATGTCCTAGACGAGATGAATAATATCATGATAGTATGAACTTCATGGATATGATCTATAAATTCCAAGAGGAAGAAGTCACAGATGAATAGATTGATGAGGCCAGAAGAAAAGGGGGATCAAAGAGACGACTCTGGGTGTTAAATAAGCTGACATATGATCAGAGAGAGGAATTGAGGAAGAGGGAACTTTGGACATAAACTAGAACAAATAAGGCTTCAATTCTTCCATCAAAACCTTCCATTCCACCTCATCTAGAAGAAAAATATCCTTCCCCATCTACATAAAAGGTGATCCCATGACTTCCACTCCCAGTACATGAGGTTCTTCCAAATCCGACTCCAACAGAAGAAGAGATTCAATTGAACATAGACATTGAAACCATGTTTGGAAATTTGAATATGATGGTCCCTGTAATAGAGATGTTCAAAATTCCTTCTGTGGGGAGGAAAATATTGAAGTCATTACATGTACCAACCAAGAAGGAGGACCCTCCAATCATTTTAAACACCATGTATCTTGATTGGAAAAAGGGATAATAACTATTCATTATATATTTCCTTGGGCATGAATGGCCTCTACCTAAGCCATTGTATGTTGGATTCTAGGGCCTCAAAACATTTCATGTCCTTGAAGGTGATGAAACAAATTGTATTAAAAATGACCTGACCATGTGGATTTTTTTTCGGTATTGATTCTAAGCGGGTCAAGGTTTATGGACTCTGTGATAACATCGAAGTCTTCCTCATTGATTTTCCACATATCATTCTCCTTATGAACATAATAATAATTGATTTTCTATATGCTTTGGGGATGGTCCTATCAAGGAGGTGGTTTTCTACCCTTGGAGGTTTACTTAGAATGGATCTTACCCACACACACATTCCCATGGGGGATGGCACCTTTGATATTTTATATAGTCGAGAGTGGGATGACAAGCATGTGGCATATCCCAATAACCCTAATTACACAATTGAGTGTGATTTCGATGAGGTTCTATATACCATTGCGTATGTTCCATGAGACTTACCTTTCATGCAGGAGGATTTCATAGATACACTAGTCCCAAGGACATATGAGTACAAATAAAATCTAGAAAAGTTCCAAGGGAAAGAACTAGGGTGCATCCTGATATTGAGGAAAGAAGATAGAGAAGAAAAATAAGGTGAGAAATCCATTAGGAATGAAGTCAGTGGGTCACTTCATTTCCCCCCTAGGGTCATCGTAGACTCCCCCTTTTTTTGAATTGTTCCTTCATATAAGTGAGGAAGGGTTTATCTAAGGTGACAGTGGGTAAAATATCCCACCATTATCACTATCCAGTGGATTGGTTCAAGATTTTCCCAACCTATAGTTTGTGCTAAAATTTTGGTGTAGCTGTTAGGGAGGGTTTTGAATCCTCTTTCATTCCATAATGAAAGATACTATCCCAAATATTTTACCCCTATATTTTCTAGAGAATTGACTTGAAGGACGTTCCCCTTCCACCTTTGATGAGATCTTCTTAAATCTCACCTGACAACTCCACCTTCCCATAATCTTTCTTCCCTCAATACATTTCCCCTGGGGGATATTAAAGCCTTCTAAGGTTTACCTAACAAGGCCTCCTCTCAAGTATCCAGTTGTCAAAACCATTTTCCAAGGTACCCTTCCCATTTCTCCAATAGAACACCCTTGGGTAAAATACATTTATGAACCCTTTAACATGACCACCATCCCTAGATATCCCAATACCATGTCGAAAGAGTCTCATAAATGGTTGCCAAAGTTTCCAAGAAATAATTTGATTACTGTTGATGATCATATCTATTCCATGGACCGAGACATGGAAAATGCATAAGTGGAAAATGAGGATGTAGCAATGAAGCTACTAGCCTCATCATTGAATGAAGATTCTCAAAGATGGTTTAGAGGACTTCATGATAATAACATAACATCTTATGGATCCTTTTCCAAGTTATTAAAGAATATATGGACAAATAAGAAATACAATGGGATGCTTGTAGCTCATTTCAATCAGATAAATAAAGATAATGGAACAATAAGTCAATTTGACAATAGTTTTGATAGTTTTGATAGGTTGTACGGGTTTGATAGGTTTGAAAAAAGGAAAAGAAGCCCATCACCTTGGCACAAGCCAAAAAGTATAGTGCATAAATTGAAGATAATATCCTTGACTCGAATGTTGATCATTTTCAGTATCCTCGTTCCAAGATAGATACAGAGACTAAATCTTCCAGTAGCAGTACTCCAAATCCAATTGCTCTCTTGACTCATAAGATAGATAAGATGAGTACTCATTTTTTCCAATCTCATAATCAAATCATGGGATGATTAACCACTATGAAAAGAAATCAATATTCCTCCACAACTCATTTTTATAGACAGTAGAGAGATGATATAGGTTGGAAACCAAGGCCTCAACAAGAGGAAAAAGCTCCTGATATGTTGAACCCAGTTGGAATAGTCAACACAAAAGAGACACCCTAGTGTTCTTCATGTCAAGAACCTCACAGAGAGGAAGAATATCCCTGATGAGATGAGGACTCTCCTGATAGTATGACCTTCATGGATATTATTTGTAACTTCCAAGAGGAATAAGCCACACATGAACAAATTGATGAGGCTAGAAGAAAAGGGGCAAGAAAGGGACGACTCTGGGTGTTAAACTAGTTGAAAGATGATTAGAGAAAGGAATTGAGGAAGAGGGAATTTTTGACATACACTAGGATAAATAAGGCTTCAGTTAATCCATCAAAACCCTCCATTACACCTTATCTAGAAGAAACCACTCCCTCCCCATATACAAACAAGGTGATCCCACCGCTTCCACCCCGGGTACATGAGTTACTTCCAAATCCAACTCCAATAGAAGAATATATTCAATTGAGCATAGATGTTGCAACCATGTTTGGAAAGTTGAATATGATGGTCCCCATAACAGAGACGTGGAAAATTCCTTTTATGAGGAGGTAAATCTTGAAGTTATTATAGGTAACAACCAAGAAGGAGGACCCTATAATAATGTTGAACACCATGTATCTTGATAAAAAAAAAGATAATAAACCTCCATTCTATCTTACCTTGGGCATGAATGGCCTCTGCCAAAAAAATTGTATGTTGGATTCTAGGGCCTAAAAAATTGTCATGTTCTTGAAGGTGATGGAACAAATTGGCTTAAAGATGACCTAACCATATGGAAATTTTTGCGGCATTGATTCTAATAGGGTCAAGGTTTATGGACTGTGTGATAACGTCAAAGTCTTCCTGATTAATTTTCGACATATAAGCCTCCTTATGAACATAATAGTGATTGATGTTCTAGATTCTTAGGAGATGATCCTATAAAAGAGTTGGTATGCTATGCTTGGAGGTTTTATTACCATGTATCTTACCCATGCACAAATTCCCATGCGAGATGACACCTCTAATATTTTATATAGTCGAGAGCAGGCTTACAAACATGTGATGGACCCCAATGACCTTGATTACACAAGTGAGTGTGAGTTTGATGAGGTTCCAGATACCCTTGAGTATGATCTATGATACTTACCTTTCATGTAGGAGGACTACATAAATAGACTACTCCCAAGGAAAAATGAGTATAAATAAAATCTTGTGAAGTTCCAAGGGAAAGAACCAGGGTCCATCCAGATATTGAAGAAATAAGATAAAGAAAGTAAAGAATGTGATAAATACATCATAAATATAGTCTATACAAGACCTCCTTCCTATCCTTATATCGAGAATATACCTTACATCAACTATAGTGAAGGAGGTCTTGAGTTCATGTGGGACAAGAGGAAGAGAAATCCTAAATACGACCATAAAGATGACAATGCTTGGCTTGGTATTTACATCATCAAGAAGAAGTATGAAAAATATAAGTACTACTTGACATCTTTGGATGGGAAAAATATGCCATTACTAGTGGATGGGTCTCTTTTCCGACCCTAAATCAAAGGAACTTAACTTCTTCAAGGGCCTAGCCCTAGTTAAGTAGGTAGTTCATCTTGTTTTCCTTGCATTTGCATCTTGATTGCTCACGTTTGTTTAGTTTTATTTAACTTTTAATTTTTCTCTACTTTCATATTGCTTTCATTGTATTACATGTTTAGTTTAGAATTGTTTTGAAAAAATGTAAAATTTTATTTCTATATTAGTTGTTTTGAGATTTGAGATATATGGAAAAGGGGTGATAAAACCACCCTAGATTTTACAGTTTTATGTTTCAGTGTAGGCACAGGTCCACTAGGAGATGCTTCCTTTCTCATGCACTCTATGACAAGTACATGTACCCAAGTAGGAGCCATAATTTATCCCGTATTCCTAGGGATAAATAAGAAGATAATGTCTCGAGACCCTTAGGTTGTAGGCATGGGGTAGCGAGAGATATCTTGACCAGTTGTGGCCACTTGCACAGAAAAAGACCCACCCTTCCACCACACTGTCAGGTTCATCATGACGGTATACACCACATCAACTGGCTTGTGGAAGACATAGGGTCTTTCTCCATGAGGTAAACGATAGATATTATGGTGAGTGTCATTTCAATATTTGAGGCATTTGAGTTTGTTTCATTTTAAACTTATTTTTATTATGTAATGTATACTTGGACATTATGCTCTTTTCTCTATTTCACTTTGGTGGTTGACATTTTTCCCTAGTAATTGGGTCACCCTTGGCGATAAGTTTTGTAATGGGAGGTCCTCTTTATGATTTATCATTCCATTCTTGACCATATTTGTCACTTTCAACACTTCATCCCCTCATATCCTTACCTTTTTAGATTTTTGGGTGTACTAAACCAAGAAGGGATTGTCCCTCATTTCATAGGAAGAAGGGGTTGAAGGCCCAAAGGCTTGTAGCTAGAAAAAGATAAAATCCAAATATGAACCTTATGGATTCTTTCCTAGGGATCTCGAGGACAATGAAATGTCTCTCGTAAGAAACTAATGGGACCCGTGAAAAATAATTAATACAAAATTCCAATGAAGGTAGAGTATATGTGGCCATTGTTTTTCATGCTTAGGTAGAAGTCCCACATATGAATTAAACTTGGGGAAGTAGAATGTGACCAAGGTAAAGTCAAGGTGGGAACCGTTTTTCATTCTTATGTAGAATCCCCACCTTGGCTTCAACTTGGAAACGTCTTAGAAAGGAACAAAAGACAATAAATGGGATTGGAAAAAGGTTGCATTGAAAACGAAGGTGCAACACACCCTCTACAAAGGCACCCATAAATGAGATACTACAGTCCCTTGTATGTCATGAACCCCATTCCCAAGAATATTTCCCCCATACAAATGTATTAGAGAGAGGCCCACTTGGGAAAAAATCCTAAACTTGAGGTACGATTCACCAAATAGGTCGCTTTGTCAACCCTCCCATACCTAAACTTGGAAAATTGCATACAGTCTTTCAACACTTGTTTATTTTGATGAGGTAGCTTGAATGTACATGATTAGATGGATCTTTTATTGATTTGATTTACTTATCATGACCCATTTGACTTGAGATCCTTGGAGGGTGCATTCATTGTCTTTGCAGAACCTAGTTGGTGGACAAATTTCGAAGAACAAGCCTAGCTTGGGCTTACTTGGGGCTTGAAGGCCACAGGTTGCATACCGTGGCCCACACACTAGACGAAAATGATAGCATTTAGAGTCCTGAGAAGATACCATGAAGGACATAATCCAACCCTTATCCATATCAACGGTTTTCCCTTGAGGATAAAATGTTACTTTTGAGGAGGTTGATGTCACCCTAGGGCTACGGTTGTGGTTTTTGGTGTTGTTGCTGCTTGAAACTTGGCACATTTTGATGGAAGAGGTTTTGACTTGGAGGATAAAGGACTAGCGTATGAGAGGGAGGCCATAGAAGGCCCAACGATTTCCCCTTTCCACTCCAATGACTAGAAAAAGTGCCAAAACATTACCATACAAGAGGGATGATGTCACATTAGGGTTTCTATTTTGCATTTTTAAATATAAATTTGAATTTCATAATGTAAAGGGGAAAATTAAGGGTTGCTTCCCCCTTACTTTGTAGTATACCCTAAATTAAGTGGAAAAAACTTTTAGTAGGATTTGTATAATAATGATCACTTCTCTTTCATTTTACATCATAGCTCTCCCATTATGAGAAGATTAGTTACTGAAATTTGTGTTGTACTTGGGAATTTTGGTATCTTTCTCTTATGTAAATGGTTTTTGGTGATATTTCATGGTGAATTATTGAGATAAGGTGATGCACACCTCTTGGAGAATTATTCTCTTGCTTATGAATGGTAATTTTCTTGGTGAACTAGGGTTTATTCTTGCATCTCTCTTGGAATTGGTAAGGAAAAACTAAAATTTTTAATTCTTCTTTCTTGTTTCATGGTTATTGTTGGTTTAACCCATAGGAGGAGTATAAGTTCATACACCCTCCATTAATCTTCATCTCATTTTATAGTTTTATAAGTCTTGTATTGCAAGGTTGTTAGGAGGAGTACAAAGGTGTACACCCTCCTTGATTTACCATAGTTTGATTTATGTACCCTAGGGAGAAAGAGGGTTTACACCCCTATGGATTTTGTTGATATAAATCATTCTTTTAAAGACTCCATTCACCCAAATTTTAAAGGCACTAATCTGAAGTTTTCATTGGAGAAATATTTGTTTTTCTTTGGTAAACGTGATTTAGTGAGATATCAATACTGTTCAAGTTGGAGTTTATTGTTGATTCTTTGAGGTTGCTAAAGCCACTAGGGAGTCTTGGTATACTTAGTTTTCTTGGAGCTATAGCTAAAAATAATCTACAACCATTAGGGATGAAAAAAATCACTCTCTTTTTTATTCATAACTTACATTTCAACTATCAAAATTTGCTAGCAAGCCGCCATAATAATCTACTAGTCTCAATTCACTTTTCGGGTGGTTTACTTATACTCTTTGTGGGTTGAAATTTCCTTCTATAGAAATAGTTTTCTATAGTCGTAAGGATGATAATATATCTTTGAAATACATGTTTATAACAACCTTGTTTTGTTTCTAAAGTCTTATTCTTTCATACTTGAGTTATACTAGTACTTGCTAGCTTATCTCTTGCATCTTTACTAGACTTTCAACATCTTATTTAGAAGATTTAACTATAATTTAATTGTTGATATATATTTCTATTGACTTCTGTAAATAGAGGAAACAAGCTTAAATTTCTTTTCCATTGGATTGTTTAGTTGTAATTGGTATTTTCTTGTGTATCAGATAGGTACAACCACTCTTTGTAGGTACTCAAAGACTTGGAAACCATAAACCATCTCCAAGACTCATTATCAAGCCATTTATCACCTAGTATATTGACCTATAGGGTATTCACTTCTGTTCTCTCACTTTCCACTTCATTTCTCCCTAGGGTCACCTGAGACTCCCCCTTGTTTTGGATTCTTCCTTCACATAAGTGAGGGAGGGTTTATCTGAGGTGACAGTGGGTAAAATATCCCACTGTTATTTCCATATAGTGGATTGGGTTGGGATTTTCCCAAAGTATAGTTTATGTGATAATAGGACAAACAATTGTGTGGGATCTTGTGAAACTCCATTATGGTGCTCGGTTTGGACATTATTCCCCAGACCCAATTTTCCAACATGTCCTTGAATGGATTGAGGAGGAAAGTTCAAACTAGTGATAAAACTCTAATGGAGCATCAAATGGATGAAAAATTAGTTGCATTGGATTTGAGACGCTAGTTTTCAGCTAGGGGGACCCCTCTTCCATCATTCCATTACCCAAAAAATAAAATTTTGGAGGATCTCCAGAACTAAGGTTTTTCTCATTGACACACAATATAATTTCTAAATAAGAGGTCAATTTTCAAGAACAATGTGTCAGGATATTATGGCTAGTGTGGTCTCTTGGGCCTTGGACAAATAGACATGCGAGATCTTATGGAACTTCATTATGTTTCTCGGATTAGACATTATGCCCGAGGACCAAATTGCCAACATGTCCCTGAATGGATTGAGAAGGAAAGTTGCAACTCTCGATAAAACTCTAATCGTGCCTCAAATGGATGAACTGTTAGTTCCATTATATTTGGGCCACCTGGTTTTAGCTAAGGGAACCCCTCTACTATCATTTTTTTGTTGGGAAAAGAGTTTGTTGGAGGATCTTCAGAACTAGAGTTTTTCTTAGTGACGCATAGTGCAATTTCTGAACAAGAGGTTGATTTTGAAGAACGCTATGTTGAGTGATTGTGGATAGCATGGCTACATGGGCCTTGTCCAAAAAAAAATTCATGAGCTTAAGGAACTCCATTATGATATTGGGTTTAGATTTTATGCCCCTACACCAAATTATCGACATGTCCCTAAATCACTTGAGGAGGTGAGTTGCAACTCATGATAAAAATCTAACCGGTCCTTAGATGAATGAACCATTAGTTCCATTGGATTTGGGGCTCTAAGTTTTAGACAGGTAGACCCCTGTGTTGTCATTTTGTTGCTCAGACATGCATTTGTTAGAGGATATACAAAAAATAGGGTTTTTCTTAGTCAAGAACAATTCAATTTATGAACAAGAGGTCATTTTTCAAGAATATTGTATTGGATGATTGTGGGTAGCATGGTCATGTGGGGATTGGAAAAAAAGACTTTTGGGAGCTTACAAAACTCCATTATGTTTCTTTTTTCGGACATTATGCCCCCATAACAAATTTCCAATATGTCCCTAAATGGCTTGAGGAGGTGATTTGTAACTTGCTATGAAAATCTAACCCTCAATTTCATCATATTCAGGTAACCAAGTTGCATCTAGGGGGACCCCTCTACCATCATTTTGTTTCCAAAAAAAGTGTTTTTCTTATTAAGACATAGTGCAATTTCTGAACAAGAGGTCAATTTTCAAGAACACTGTGATGGGCGATTGTGGGTAGCATGGTAACATAGAGCTTTGCCAAATATATGTGTAGGAGCTTATGGAACTCTGTTATGTCACTCGGATTGAATTTTATGACCCTGAACCAAATGGCCAACATGTCCCTAAATGACTTGAGGAGGCGAGTTGAAAATTGCGATAAATCTCTAACCGGGCCTCGAACTGATAAATCATCTATTGCACTGGATTAGAGGCACCCAATTTCAGCTAGGGGGGGCCTTCACCATCATTCCATTTCCCAAAAAATCATTTTATGGAGGAACACCATAACTAGGATTTTGTTCAGTGAAGCATAATGCAATTTTTGAACAAGAGGTCGATTTTCAAGAACACTATGGTGGGTTATTGTGGGTAGCATGGTCACATGGGCCTTGGCTAAAAATATGTGTAAGAGATTACAAAACTCCAATATGGTGCTCAGTTTGGAAATTATGCCCCGACCAAATTTCTAACATATCCGTGAATGGATTGAGGAGGTGAGTTGCAACTCACGATAAAACCCTAACTTGGCCTTGGATGGAAAAAAAGTCAGTTGCATTGGATCCAGGGTACCCTATTTTAGCTAGGGGACCCCTCCTCCATCATTTTGTTTCTCGTAAAAGCATTTTTTGGAAGATCTGCAGAACTAGGGTTTTACTCAGTGAGACACAGTGCAATTTATGACCAAGAGGTTGATTTTCAATAACATATGTCGGGAAATTTTGGGTAGCAGGGTCACATGGGCCTTTCCCAAACATATGTACGGGATCTTACATAACTCCATTATGATGCTCGATTTGGACATTATGCCCCCCAAAAAAATTGCCAATAGGTCCCTGATTGGCTTGAGGAGGTGACTTTCAATTCATAAAACTCTAATTGTGGCTTAGATGGAAGAACCATCAATTTCATTGGATTCGAGGAACTAATTTTTAGTTAGGGGGACCCGTTCTTTGTCATTCCTTTTCCTAGAAAAGATTTTATTGGAGGATCTATGCAACTAGGGTTTTTCTCAATGAGTATTACATATGTTTGACAATTTAATTCCTAGTAAGGAAAGCAAAGGAAAGACAAGAAAAGCCATGGAAATACAAGGAAAGGGAAGACAAGGAAAGGAAAGGCAAGGAAAGGTATGAAAAGGAAAGGAAATAAAAGGGAAGGAAAGGATAAGCAAGAAAGGAAAGGAAGGTAAAGGAAAACAAAGGTTAGGAAAGTCTATACCTGGAAAGATAAGACATGGCATGGAAAGGATAGGAAAGACAAGGCGAATAAAGGAAAGGAAAGGTAAGGCAAGGCAATCGAAGCCAATCCAAGAGAACATAAGGATAAGCATTGAGAAAGGCATGGAAAGTAAAGGCAAAGAAATGTTAGGAAGGGCTATACTTGGAAAGATAAGACATGACATGGAAAGGATAGGAAATACAATGAAATTCAAGGAAAGGAAAGGTAAGGAAAGTAAATTGAAGCCAAGACAATAAAATGAAAAGCAAGTAATGCAAGGTAATAAAGACAAGGAAAGGGATGTCAAGAAAAGACATGTAAATACAAGCAATACAAGAAAAGGAAAGAAAGAAAATGAAAGGCATGACAAGACAAGGAAACAAAAGACATGGAAAGGAAAGGAAAGTAAAGGAATTACAAGGCTAGGTAGGCAAGGAAAGTAAATTATAGGAAATCAAGGCAAGGCAAGGAAAGAAAGGCAAGGCAAGGACAGGCAAGGAAAATAAAGGAAAGACAAGGAAATCCAACACAAGGTAGGGAAAGGCAAGGAAAGCCTAGGAAAACAAATAAATCAAAGGAAAGGCAAGGCAAGGCATGGAAAGACAAGGAAAGGCAAGGAAAGGCATGGAAATACAAGGAAAGGCAAGGCAAGACAAGGAAATATAGGGAAAGGAAATGAAAAGAAAGGAAATGAATGACTAGGGAAGAAAAGGTAAGGAAAGACAAGAAAAGGAAAGGAAACACATAGCAAGGCAAGGAAAGGAAAGTAAGGCATGGCAATTCAAGGAAACAGAAGGCATGGAAAAACAAGGAAAGGAAAGGAAAGACATTGGAAGACAAGGAAAGGAAAGGAAAGAATAGTATAGGAAAGGCAAGGAAACACATGTCAAGGAAAGGAAAGTACAAGAATGGAAATATAAGGAGATTAAGGTAAGAAAAGGAAAGGCAAGGAAAGGCAAGGAAAGGAAATAAAATCCAAGGCAGGTCATGGTAAGGAAAGGCAAGGATAGGAAAGCAAAGGCAAGGCAAGGCATGGTAAGGAATGGAAAGACAAGGAAAGGTAAGGAAATACATGGAAAGTCCAAGAAAGACAAGGAAAGTATACGCTATCCAAGGTGAGTCAAGGCAAGGCAATAAAACACATGGAAAGACAAGGGAAGAAAAGGAAAGGAAAGGATAGGCATGGAAAGACAAGGAAAGAAAGGAAAGGAAAGGCATGTCAAGACAAGGAAAGACAAGGAAAGACAAGTAAAGGTAAGGCAAGGAAAGGCAATGTAAGCAAAGGCAAGGAAAGTCTAGGAAAGTAAGGAAAGGCTAGGCAAACAAGGGAATGAAAGGAAAGGAAAGGCAAGGCAAGGCACACTTCTGGATAGATCTAACTAATCCATTATTATGATATTTGTTTTACTTGTCAAGGAGTTAGTTAGTAAATACTACTATTTTATTGTATAAGAGAAGAGACTCGCTCTATAAAGAAGAGATATCTCTCTCTCTCCATTATAAAGGATGGAGAATTTGTGGATTTAGGAGCTCTCCTCTTGGGATACATTGTACAACATTTTGGAAAGCTTAATGGATAATTTTAGGTATATTTTCATTTGATGTGGGGATTTATTTTGTACTTGTATTTTATGTGATGATTTTGTATTAAGAAACCTTTATAGAATGTTGTGATTGTCATTATAATGAACCATGCTTCATTTTGGATAGAGTAATGTGAGGTTTCAACCCTCTTATTTCTATTGTGATTATGTTATCCTACCATATAATAAAACCATTTTTTTGTTTGATCAACATAACCTCACATTCATGAAAAAATATTAAGCATGGAACCTATAACATTCCAAGGTAGTTTTATTCTATAAAAATAAGGAAGCTAAGGCTGATTTGTGGTATGCATAGTGTTACATGTCAAATTTACTCACTTTGAGAATGTCACATCCTCATTGTCGAAAGTGTTGTAAGTGTCACACTTTTGTTGCAAGAGTTTTAAGTGTCACATTCTCATCACATAAATGTCACATCATGAATGAAACCTTGGAAAAAATTGATACAACACCTAAATCATGTTAGAAGAAGAATCCCCATCATTTCACAGTCAAAACAAAGTGTTTTTCTATGAGAAATGGTCATCTTGGAAACTTTTGGAAGATCAACGCTCCCCTTCTCATATGAAGGGAGTGCTAGCACTCTTTTTATATCTAGAAGGGAGTGTTGAAGTACTTTGTTTCCCATTATAAGGGAACACTGAATTGGTTGAGAAAATCTTAATACAAATCCCCTTTTTATCTAAGGATAGTTATGGATGGATCAAGCTGCATCTAAGAGAGATATCACAACTAATGGAGTCATCTCCTCAACTAATTCCAAATATAACAAAGGGTGGTTGAGCCTCTCAAATCTTATAAATGGAGGAATTATCATGGTGAAAAGGGAGGAGAAAAAATAAAGAAGGGGTTGGACAAGGAGGACTTGGAGAAGATGCAACATCATTTGAAGATTGTAAGTGTCTGTTTAAAGTTTTCATCAGTATACTTGGACTATTTCATTCTAATATATGTTTTCATGTATTTGTCTATTTTTGTTTTAACCCTTCATAGATAGATCAATTTTGTCTAATCCATTAGAGTAGGAGATAGTTTTTTATCTCTTGTCATCCATCGTAGGTATTATTTGGGACTTGTGGATTGAGCAGCATGGACAAAATTTGAAAGTGACTCCATTGGGGATCAAATTTTTAGTTTTTGTTTTTTCCTTGGTTTGTCCCTACCTTTTATATATATTTAGATATTTATTTCTGATTTGATCTATCCTTACATCTTATTATCTTTTCTAAGTTGTGTTAGAGAGTCTCTGATCGAATTTTCCTGAGTTTTTGAGTTTTATGGGTTTTTCCAGAATTTGTTTTAGGACTATCACCCTCTCTAGTTTAAGTCGGAGTGATGATAGCCAGATCAATGCTCCCCCATAATTTATTAGGGAGTGGTGTAGCACTCTGGTACCTTGATGTCTAGAGCATTGATTTTTCTTTCTTTTGAAAAATTGATGACTATTTTCTTACTGGGTATAATCCTTTGATCTTCCTCTTTGGCTTAGATCCTATTCTATCAGATCTTGTTTTCTGTTTGACTTAAAACTTGCTACTTTTCACTCTTTTAGTCTTGATTAGGTTTGTATTTCCTTACTGAAAAATAAAAAAATTTCTACTAAAAACTGGTTTCTTTTTGTTGTTCTTTTCAATTATCTGATTGATTAGAAATTTTTATAAGGAAAGTTATTGATCTTAGCATTGTCTTTGATCCCTTACTCAATTCCAAAAGGATATTAAGTATGATTTTTTTCTTTTTTGCTGTTTTTCTTTGAGTGGATAGCTTGTTCTTCTTTTAGTCTCTTATTGACTATTGAGAGTGTCTTTGTTTATGTTATTTTGCTCCTTCTTTTTTAAAATCACTGTAGTGAAGTCATTTTTCATTATTAGTGAAAGAAAGAACCATAAGACGAACTTTTCAATTTACATTTGCAATAAAACAAAGAAATACTTGAATGCATTGGTTTTGAATATTGGAAAGTTTTTATTATAATTTGGAATTTGTTATAACTCTTGTTGAGAACAGAATAGTATACAATTTTTCATTCTTGAGTTCTTGTCACTGAAAGAAAAGAAACTCTTCTCCTTCCCATAACTAGAAGTTCATTGAAAATGAAGTTTTCATCTCATTTTTTTCATATTTTTGGAGTCGGGTATCAAACATCATTAGTTTCACTTTCATTAACCTTTGTGTAATGAACAACCATGAGAATGAACACTAATTAAAATCAAACTATAGATTTTTTATTTTTAAGATCTTTACACTAACACTAGAGTAGGACTAGAGCTTTGGAATAGGCTGTTAGAATAACTTTCCAAAGAGTTCAAGACAAACTCAGAATCTTGTGATAGGAATAGTAAATCCAAATTTTCGTATAAGTATACATGGGATCCCCCTCTCACATAGGGGTTATGGATGAGGTCACGTTTGAGAGAGCATCATAGATTATACATCCGAGGCTTAACCGTTCATAGTAGTATGATCGTATATTGGGGGTTTTTCTTGAGGTTAAACTATCTTCATTTGGTCTCAGAGCTTCGTGAATTCCAACTCCATTCGGGGTCCTTTGGAGTTTACCGATTCACTTGTCCTCAATTCTCTTGAAGGATTTTAGACTTGATATCCTGCCCATACGTTCAGACTCGATTTTCGACTGTACACTCCTAGAGACTAACTATGAGTTGGTATATTTAGTAGCCACAATATTTAAGGTCCTTACACAAGGTGACGATGAAGGGAAATATTCGATGTACCCAGAACAAACATTGGTCAAAATCACTCAGGCTCTTTGGAGGGTAACCCATGGGTAAAATCATGAGGAACATTGCACCAAGGTGAAAGTTTGTTAATCAAGTTTCCAATGTAACTGATCCACCTACTCATATCCTATCCCCTTCTCACTTTGATCACACGATGTTGGAATTCATCATGAACTAGTATGTTCATTGAGAGAAGGCATTGTTTTCTTGTTGGTCTTCTAGATTTTTTTAGCAAGTGTTGTTTGTTTACTTTGAGTTGTCTTAAAAAATTAGAACTGTGATAGATAAAGGTCTTTGTAGATCATGTAGGATGCAAGGGTTGCCTCTAGAAGGCCACAAATTCTTACCTCCTAACTCACTTGAAGACACTTACCATGAAGAGGTTGAGAACCATTCAGACGTTGGAAGTGTTGCTACTCCTTTGCTAGAAAATCCCAAGAGAGCCTTAGTTTCGATTGAGGAAGGTTCCACCCTTCTTGTAAACCCCTCTTTGCAAGTTCCTCTCGATCCACTCCTTGTCCTATTGGATTCTAAGGTAAAATTATAGTAGAATATTACCCTCACCTACCGACAAGGCCATATAATTAGTTAGATATGGAACAAATACAACTGAATTTTAATGAATAATACACTACCCCTATGTATTCTACTGAAATGGTAGATCCACATTAAAATCATGCTTTTTCAATATGGATAACTCCATCGAGACAATACCTTTATGAAAAATTTAATTTTAGTCGACCGCCTTTTGACACTCCACATGCCTCTACTACCGTTGGTGCAGAGGCAGGACCATCAGATTAGCCCATTGACCATCCCATCGAAAAAATAGTCAATATTTCTACCACTTCGAAGCAACTTCACAGTGAAACAAGATTCATGTTACCGAGTCAATTGCAAAGTACCTTGACTGTTACACCTCATATCCCTCTTCAAACTACAACTTCATATACTCCGCAGAATGTTTTTGGGACATATTCACATCAGAATCCAAAACCCTGCCACATAACTAAACCCAACTATGGGTCAAATCTACTCCAGGGGGCACCCATCCTCCAACATGAAAATTCTAACTAGGGGGGAAACTCGTCTTACTAGTCATACCCTAGTTGTTACCCAATCAATGGTAGGGGGACAAACTCAACCTTCATATGCCAAAACCCCCCCACAATCCCAGGGACCACCCCAAAGAGGTCAGTTCCATCAACCACATCAAGGAGGGTCATCAAACCCCAACCCACAAGGAGGAATCCTAAATCCCAATCCTTCTAGACTACATTCCAGACAACCTTCCCTGGGAGTGTCGAATCTCACGTGGGGTCCTCAAGGTCAATCATTTTTTCCTCCCCAAGGGCCAAATCCTTCCCCTCCTTAGGGTCAACCTAGTTACTCCCCTCAAGGGAAACCTGGCTACTCTCCTCAAATGAACTATCCTCCTTCAGGTTACACTGGTTATCCTCCATAGGGGAAAATGGGTTTCCCCTCTCCTTTTATGCACATTCCTCAACAAATAAATCCTACTTTTGTTGGTCAACAACAACAACATATGGGAGGGTGTGCTAGATACAACTATCTACCTCAACTAGTTTAAGGCCCTACTAGTGTCCCTATTTCAGACTAGTATCATCCACAGGTCAATTGAAAAATACCATTCTTAGTCATTCTGGATCTACCAGATCTGTCGATATTGACAAATGATCCCATATTACATTCTCCATTTTGTCCAGTTATTCCTGCTAAATTGCCTTCTGATATTCCAAAATTTGATGGTAAACCTGGTGAAGACCCTAATAATGTTCATCAAATTCACTAATGGATGATTCTATCTGGTTACGTCTTTTATAGAATACACTTACATGTACAACAACTAAATGGTACATTGAACTACAACATGGAACTTTTCAAGATTTTAATTCACATTCCATGGATTTCCTGACACACTTACAATTACATATCCTCTATGAAAATGACACGAAATGTTTGACCTTCCTTCGTTAGACAAACTATGTACATATCTATGATCATATTCATGACTGGAGATGACGTCGAATTTTGATGAAAGCAACCATTCTTGACTATTTTTTTGTTGAATGGTTCACCAAATCTCTCTTTCCTCCAATCACTCATGACATAGCCATGGGTGGTGTCACTATAGAAGAAAAATCCATTTCTCGCACCCAGTATCTAGACCTAGGCTATTCCCAATCCGATACTTTGTATGAATTTATTCCAAGCACTCCCCATCCATCAACCGATCCATCAAAACTATCCTCCATTGATCACATAAAAGGAGTTCTCGGTTTTGTGAAAACCCATTCTAGTTCAAAGTCGATCAACATGACCAATCGTTCAGTCACTTCCCCCACTACCTGATTGAATTCACTCTCATTCAGTTCCACCTTGACTCAAATATCTGAGGTGAATGCATTTGAATATGCTTATCCACCATAGTTTGGGGGAAAGAATTAAACTAAAAATAAACCAAAGAAAATAATGATCAAACTAAAAATGCTAAACCAAAAACACAACCACTTTCTACTGAGAAACAACCGCAGTGTAAACTGAAATTTCCATGTATCATTTGTGTTTATGATCACTATACATGAGATTGTCCTCATCAGGATGAAGTTGCCAAGAGTTTTAAAGGAAATTATCAACCCATTGTACTGACACATCCTTTTCCATAGTAGCAGTCGCTGGTTGCACAAGCTCCTGCACCTCCATAGGCAGCCATCCAAATCATCCTCCTAACTAGGAAGCTTCATCGAGTGCACACAATTACATGTTTAATGAGATAGATTTGACCACTCGTACTATGACATATGACACACCTCCAGGTAAACATGATAAAGAAAAAGTGACGTCTAGTACTATACCTAATCCATCGCCTACTATAGTTACACCTCCATATGGGCCACTCTAGATTGATAAACCTAATTTTGACTGTATTCTATGCCATCCCAAGAGAACGATTCGATAGTCAAATTTCAATACAAACTCACATGTTGCTTGAAACTACAACATCGTTGAATATTTGGCTCAAGCACCTTGCACTATGTCAGCTCTCGAAGTTCTACAACACTTCCCTACCCAATGTAGGACTCTCTTGGGTGACTTTAGAGCCATATATCCTAATTCATCAAACAGTGTCACGTTTAGGCTGGATAATTTTAAATCATGATTCTCTCACCAATTGGCTTTCTAGATTGATGTCATTGTCCATAATCAACATATTCATCGCATGATCTTGGATGAGGGGGAATCCCCATGTGTCATGTCCTTGGATTTCTCGAAAGGCCTTAAATCACTTGGTATCAATCAATCTCCCACCATGTTACATGATTTTAATGGAAGGGGTTTTCAACCTCACGTATTATTACAATCCTTAGTCATTCAATTGGGAGGAAAAACTATTTTCATCGATGTTGAAGTAGTCGATGCCCCCCTCGATTATAACTTCTTGCTAGGGAGAAGTTGGTTCTATGCTATCATTGTTGTCACTTTATTGGTTTTTTGATGTGTCCAATTCCCTCATCAAGGTAAAATTGTGACCATCAATTAGTTATATTACTCCACCCCTGATGCCCGCACTCAAACGACCAAAAATATTCTTTTTCTGGGAGACTCAAACATCACTTATGAAAGTGTTGGGGTAGGTATTTTGAAATAATCTTCTCTCATGGGTACCTTCCCTGCACCTCTTCCTCCCACTATGCAACACATTTCCATGATCAATATGATATCAACTATGGCACATCAGTCCTTTGAATAATCTAATCCATGGAATGTGCCTAGTCCATTAGAATTTGATACACTAGGTGACACCATGCCACTTAGTCCTACAGAGGCTGAATATGACACCATCCAATCCGTCTCTCTGTCATCGGATGACCAACATCTATTGGTGTCTACAATTTATGCATTACCGTCCTAGTTAGATTCCCTATCCTCTACTTTTTACTACATCCTACATATTTTTCCATACAATGAATCTATTATGGAAATGCTAAACATCGAGGAGGCACCATGGGATGACAACCACCATCGTTCATCCTTTATTCCAAATTTGGATGATATAGAGAAATATATTTCATCTATATTTCCTAGTGATATCTTCGAGTCTCCCCAAACTCCAATACTCACTCAGGATACCATATATTTGGGGAATTTGGGTAATATCTCTTCTACAATTATGGTCAACATATCCATCAAACAAGGTATTATCGAAAACATACAACTAGGTGAAAATTGTTCAACTAAGAAGTTGAAACTTATACCGCCTTGTTTAAATAATTTCGTGACATCTTCACTTGGAGCTATGAAGAAATGCCAGGTATCTATCCATCGATCATTTTTCATGAAATCAAAACTTACCTAGAAGTTAAACATGTGAGACAAAAGATTCGCTTGGTCCATCCTAAAAATATCATGGAAATCAAGGTAGAAGTAGAAAAGATTTTGAAATATGGTTTTATTTATCATGTCCCTTTGATTGAATGGGTTTCCAACATTGTTCTGGTCACCAAGAAACAAGGAACTATTCATGTTTGTCTCTATTATCGAGATCTTAATAAGGCTTGTGCCAAGGACAATTACCCTACACCCTTTGTCGACCAAATTATCGATAATTGTGCTGGAAGTGTCATTTTATCTTTCATGGATGAATTTTTTGGCTATAACTAGATTGATATTCTACTGGTTGATCAACAAAAAACAACCTTCATCTTCCCTTGGGGAACTTTTGATTATCAAAAATCACAATTTGGCCTTAAAAACACTGAAGTCGCTTTTCATCGAGCCATGTCATATGCATTCTTCTATATCAGACATATTATTGAACCTTACCTCGATGACTTACCTTCTCACTCATCTCATCGATGAGACCACATTGGTCACCTACGATCTATCTTTCGTCGATGTAGGTTTTACAAAATACGTTTGAACCCCCATAAGTGCATGTTTGTTATCGAATCATGATGACTCCTTGGATTCATAGTATCCAAATATAATATTAGGGTGGATCCATTAAACGTCAAATCCATTCTCACTTTACCTCCTCCCAACAAACTCACTCAACTGAAAATTTTGCAAGGGAAGGAAAACTTTCTTCGTTGCATCATTTGCAATTACGCAGAAATTACTAAAGGATTCATGATATTGTTGCAGAAATATGCCCCTTTCATCTGGAATGCCACCACTTAGCACTCATTTGATTCTCTTAAGCATGCCTTAATGAACACACCTCTTTTTCATCCACTAGATTATGCAAGGCATTATATCGTTTATTTTTTTGCCTCTACTTCCTCTATCACTATGGTGTCAGTCCAAGAGAATGATGATGGCACCGAACATGTGATGTATTATCTGAGAAAAAATCTATCAAGTCTTGAACTCTGGTATTCACATGTCAAAAAGTTGGCTTTGGAAGAAATTATTTTTGTCTAGATATTTCTCCATTACATTTTGTTACACACTACCAAGGTCATCACAGACTCAAAACCCATGTACCACATCTTGACTCGTCAAGTAATTGGGAGAAAATATTCCAAATGGATTGTTATTCTCTAAGAATTCAATCTTGAGTTTTCCAAATCCAAGGCGAAGAAATCGTTGTTTTTTGCAGAATTAATTTGCGATCTTCCCCATACTGATGAGGATAACGAGCCCAAAATTTCTCTCCCTGATTAATCCTTGTTCCTTATTATTACTTTCGATCCTTGGTATGTAGATATTCTTCTCTATATCCAAACCCAATGTTTTCAGCCTATTATTTCATGTGATGAACGATGTCAGATTAGACACCACTCAAAACAATACATCATTATTGGCAACACCTTGTATCGTTTTGGCATTGATACTGTCCTCCAAGGTTGTTTAACCCATGAAGAGGTTGAACAACTTTTTAATGACTATCACCTTGGAGCTTGTGGTTGTCATATTTCTGGGATGGCTACAACCCAAAAATTTCTCTGTGCTAGTTATTTTGGGCCTTCTATATTCAAATATTGCATTGAGGTCATTAAAAAATTCCCACCTTTTCAAATATTTAAGAGGAAAGAATGTACCCACCGAGCTCCACTTCATCTCATTGTCGTCATCAACCCCTTTACAAAATGGGGCATTGATTTTATGCAATGCAATCCTACCTCAGTAGGGGGGAACGATTATATCATTGTTGTCATCGATTACTTCACTAAATGGGTTGAGGCTATGGTTTTGTTTCTTAATGATGGACGCACTGCAACAATTTTTGTGTTCAACCACATCATCACTCAATTTGGTGTCCCACAAGCTATTGTAACTGATCACATATCCAATTTTCAGAACTAGATGATGGGTGAATTGCACATCAAGTTAGGGTTTGACCATGAAAACTCATCTCCCTACTATCCTCAGGCTAATGGACAAGTTGAAGCCATCAACAAAGTCTTGAAGACCATGCTTCAATGCATGGTGGGAGAGAAAAAAAACTATTGGCACTTGTAGCTCTTCTCATCACTCTGGGCTTATCGAACTTCAGTTAAAACTATGACTGGATTTACACCCTTCCAGTTGGCATACAAGATAGAAGTGATATTACTGATCAAATGTGATATTCCTTCATTGAAAATTGTCGTGTAACTCTTACCCCACACTTCCACCAAAGAGGAATGATTCTTATTGTTGTTCCTGATATTGATTCTAAGGCTCAAAGAATAATGTCAGGCATCAAAGGTTTTAAATGAAATGTTTTTATGAGTGTTTTTTTCCACCTTTAGTTTTCTGAGAAATCATCTTTAAATTAAATTAATAATAAGACAATACAGAGGTTGTGTCTCGTTATCTGAGTCACAATTATAATGTCAAATGATGTAGAAATATTTACAAGACTATTAAACAAAGTTAGGTATCAATTACAGATAAGTCTCACCTTGTTCACAATAGAAGAAAAGTAGAAGATGAAGCCTTGAACAAGATATAAAAATGCAATAATTCACATAGAACACATGTCTTGTTTTACTCACAATAATAACATAGGAAAAGTTGTTTATTGAATGTAGTACTAAATTGTAATCAATCACTCTTCAATAAGTATACAAAGAAATTCAGATAAATGGAAACACAAAGAGAACACATAACTCAAATTGAACGAAACTTAGAATCTTTGTCTGCACTTGTATTAATACTAAAAAAGAGTTTCTCCTTTACATTTGGCAAGAAGCAGCCTGGAATAGATCTAAAATGTATCTATTTATACAAAAATTGTCTCAACTGAAAATTGTTGGAATTCCTACAATAGAGTACCATCCAAATGAAATAACAACTTGTAGATATTGTTGAGTTATGATTTGATGTGTTGATGCTTCATATATCTCTTCATTTGATCGTATATGCACTCATTTTCCTTTTTTCTTTGAATTGGGTACACATGTCCACTAAGGCTACCACAATCATTGGCTTAATTTCTTTTCCATCTGATTTTGTTACCATCTATCCCTTCGAATGTGTTTACTATGATAACGAATTGCAGTTGAAGATATGGGGGTGGTAATTGGATAGGTAGCTTAGTGCTGGATCGTTATAGTATGGATAACAATTATGGGGAAGAGTAACCATTCATGAACATGACGATGTGGGGACAAGTATCCATTAGGAGGTGGGATGAGTGGATGTGAGAATGTAGGTGGTGAGGTGGAAGGTATCGATAGAATGGAGGGTGTGATAGGTTGGAGCATGAAAGGTGGAGAGGGTGGAGGAAAGGTGTTGAGTCAGGATTATAATAGTCTATTTTGTCGAGGTGTGAGGAAGTGGTTTTGATGTAACCCTCTTTTTTCCCCACAATGCACCTAGTGATGCCACATACCCCCAAGAGAAAACCACGGTTTAAATTATGGAACTTCCCTTCAAAATTAAACCCCGCACAACTTCACTCCCCAAGATCATTCTCAGTCGCTGCTCTCCACGAGCCATTAAAACAAGTCTGTCGATATCACAAAGTGAGATAAGATCCCAAAGGCTAAGATGAGGTCACAACTCTTGGTCACATGTAGAGAAGACATAGAGAACATCGTGTAATTCATGTCCGTCGATCCAAGAAGGGGACGTGTGTCAGACGATTGATGTATTTGGTGATCTCTTATTCCGGGAGTAAGAAAGCAATGCTGAGTAAAGAAATCCTGAAGTCTCGAAGCCTGGAGTTAATCTGGACTGTTGATCGAAGTGGACACGTGTTGGTAGATCTGACACTCCAGAAGGTTTTTGGTGTTATGCATTTCAAAATGCCCGAAGCCTGGAGTCTCGAAGTAAATCTTAGTCGTCTAAATCAAAAGGACACATGGCACAAGATCTCTCACTTAGAGGACTTAGCATTTCCCTGCCATATTTGATCCCTTTCTTAGTTTATCAGGCTTCCAAACTGGTTTAGCATTCTGCTAGATTCTGAAATCTAGTCTATTGAGCTTCCTTGCAACTTTTCATGGTGCCATAATCCTTAAGGAAATAAGATTAGCTTGCCTGTAACAAGAGAAGTATGTAAGTTCTTCATTGAATGAAAAACTATTAATTGTAAATGTTAAAATGGTTTTGAAATTCGAAGAGATTTATAAAATCTATCGTTCTTTGTATAGATCTGTTTACAGAGATATTATTAAAAAGTATGATGGAATTTGTCACCTAGAGAATACAAATAATTATTCATATCGTTAACTTTAGCCAATCATAAATTCCATTAACAATTCAACGGTTCAAGTTTTGGAGGTTTTGAATGTAAGAGGGAAGAAATCTCTCGAAGGTCGCATTCACGCAGAAGTTAATCTCTTATTAATCACTTTATGTTTAAATTAATCATGTTTAAACATTGAGTTAGCCTTAATTACTTTGACTGTTCAAAGTTTGAGAGTTTTGGATGTAGCATGATAGAAATCCTCTAAAGGCCAAATTCCCAGAATAATTCTCTAAGTGTTTTTCATTTTGGGTAAAAAATTATTTCTAAGAAGCAAAATCTAAAGTTCAAAAGCCTCAAAATTATATGTGTTCCAACATAGGCTCCATTTGGCGATTGTGGGTCCCTGTGAGACACGAAAGAATAATAGACCAAGTTCCTTTATTGGGTAAATGAAGTCATTATTGATTTTTGAAAAACATTTTCCAATTTTATTTAAGAATTAATCATTCATAGGAAAATGAAACTAACCAAGTCCAAAAATCTTCAAAACATACTTAATTATTAATTTCATGTTAGGCTATTCAAATTCATTTTTCTTAAAATTGATTTCAGAATTGTTTAAGATAATCAAAATAATTTTGACTAAAATATCAACTTCGACCAACTTTGTTCGCTTCAAGGTTAAGTAGATGTAACATATTTATTTAGGGAATCCCTAGTTGGTTCAGGATGTAAATATCACCAGAAAGAGAACTAGATGACATAATATGTTAGATGGATATGTATGATAGCCTTACAGATATCATAGATATTGCTTCATTTCCAACAAGCTTGTTCAGTATCCTAGTGAATTTATCTACCTCTCCCATTGAGTTTCCTTTCACCAATTCAATTAACACTTTTGTGTTTTGCTGAGATGAGGGGAATCAATATATGAACTTCCTTTCATCATCTATTTTGGACAATATGGGGGCAATCAAGTTATGAATTTCCTTTCACCATCTATATTGTATTTTAATATTTTGAAGTGGGGGCAGTCAATCTATATGTCACATATAAGGGATGATATTTGTTTAATTTTTTTGAAAAGAAGGTCTGTCAACAATTTTAGGAATACTCTGAAACTAACTTTCTTCCAATTTTCAATACACCTTCACCTATAGGAATTTTTTTATGGGAATTTTAATCTTTTAGGGGTCAACCTTGATCGAATTAGTCAGTTTAAAGTCCAATAGAAGAGATAAAATTATCAGGATTATCCTAGACATACTTTTTCAATAAAAATCAAAGGAACATAAAGATTTTCGCCCAATCTTGTTTTGAAAATATGTTTTTTAAGTTTTCAGAGTCAAGGTAAGTTTCTTTATTTCTATGAAGACTAAGAAAGGATAAAGAAAATATGAAGTGGATAATAACTTGGGGATAGGAAAAAATAACGAAATTGAAGATTCGGAGGATCTGACACAAAATATCTTGATCCTACACAAGTTTGTGTATTTTAGTTCAGATTTCTTTTGAGTTTATTTATTATCATTTTTATTTTTTATTTCAGAGATGGCTTCAGAATTTATTAGCATGACACCTTAAGTTGTAAATTTATACCTCTCTGATTTTTAGGTCAGGTGATAATATTATCATGAGAAAAAATTCCTTCACATTCATTTCAAAAATAATTTTCTTGAAATTTTATTTCAACTATAAGAAGAGTAGGAACTCATACCTTATTTTCCTGTTGAATTTTCGATAAGGAAGATTATTAATTTATCACTTGTTTTAAGAGAAATCAAATGTTTGAGTGTCAAATTTTTATTCAGCCTCATCTCTTGTTCAACAAGATCTATTCTGTAAAGCACCAAGAACAACATACCACATTCCTAAAAACCGAACCATACTGGATGCCAAACTGAGAACTGAACTACTGAACTGAGATAAAACACTGAACTAGAATGTTGAAATGAAATGTTGATTTGGACAACTTATTTATATACATTGTTCCTACACTAATCAGGAAAAATTGCATTGATCAAGTAATATGGAATTTCCAATGGAGCCGTGCAAATAGTGGGTTGCTTAACATACCTTGTTTTATGCTGGATGAAGGAATTAAATAATAATATTTTTTTGTAGCAAAGAATGAATAGGTAGCTTGCACTTACTGCTGAAGTTTGGTTGCACTAAAAATGCTACAACATTTTGGACCTCTTGAAGAAAATACTCCAACCAAACAACCATTGGATCATGAAAAGATAAATAATATTTAGAGTTGCATGCAATACCTTTGCACACTTTCTCCACTACTAATATTTTATTTTTCTGGCTTGAGAATGTCATATTGACTCTTACTATTATGCTTCTCATAAGTTTCTAAACAGGAAGGAGATATCAACTGATCCAATAACCCCTCCTTATCTTCTTTATCACCTATCCAAAAATATTCTTTATCACCATCATCCACAGGCTGACTGCTTTTACAATGCAACTGATAATTTTCCTAATGAAAAGAACTCTCTGAAGAAATAATTTGTTGCTCACCAACTTCAAGATCACATTCATCATAGTTATCAAACAAAGTAGGACTATTGTATGTTTCCATGCATGTTGGGAAAGATATCCACTCTTCTTCATTGTCTGGATACTCATCATAAACAAGTTGATTATATAAAAAATTTGAATCTTGACTTTCAAAAACCTCCATTTCTTTATAATCTAGTAATGATGACTGAATACTAGTAGCTTGATCAAAATAAGAATTTAGAACAGTAGTTTTATCATGATAATAATTATTATGAAAATTTGGTACAATGAAAAATGTACTTAGAGTATAATTTCCATTGTCAATATCATTACCAAAATCATCTTTTACAAGAGATGAATTCTTATGGTATTCAATAAGCCATTGGCCATTGCAAGGATCTAGATCAACAAAAGATTCCTCATCCTATTTTTGATCTACTTGAAAGACTGGAGGGTCTGTAGGGATTTCTTCATTTCTACTTGCAATTATGTCATCTTCATTCTTATTGTTGCAAGCAACCTCTTCTTGATTTACTTCAAAGTCTTCTTCATATAAATTTTCCTGATTTGTTTGAAGGAGATCTTGTTTTTTTGCAAATTATTCTTCATATAGTAGCCCATAATTGCTATCATGTTCTTATTTTTCATCTACAAAATGATTATCTTTACAATCTTGTTATATGAAATCTAAATTGCAACAGTGTTCAAAAAGAAAATAAGTTGAATAGATCCTCCTGCAATACTTATGGAAGGAAGCATTAAATTATTTTAACGTTGAGATGATGGAAGGAGGAAGAGACTTGTACCAATGACAAGCATATCCTCCCAAATTGAACATGAATAGTTTCATCAAAACATCTTCATGATGAATATCTAGTTGATCCATAAGCTTATGAAACTTGAACAACTTTTCTGTAGGATTATCATCTTATCTCTCTAAAATTAGGAAGATAATATCCCCATTCTTTAATATCAGGAACAACATTTGGAAAACCAAAAAAATTGTAAAGTCCAAAGGATAAAACCTCGCAACAATCCGAGCACCGAAAGAACCTGACATTTTGAAACCAGTGGAGTCACCAGTGAATCATGTGGAGTCTTCGAACAAGGGAGACATCAGGTGAATGATTAGAGCCAGTTGAATGCCTATCCTTTCTTCACCATCAAGGAATAGATATAATATTTATTGTACCATAGGGAAGATATAGACCTTCAAAACCATCCCCGAAAACAATGCGAAAAAATGTTGTTCCTGAGATTGATTCTAAGGCTCAAAGAACAATTGCAGGCATCAAAGGTTTTAAATGAAATGTTTTTATGAGTGATTTTTTCTACCTTCAGTTTTCTGAGAAATAATATTTAAATGAAATTAATAATAAGATAGTACAGAGGTTGTATCTCATTATCTGATTCATAGTTATAATGTCAAATGATGTAGAAAGTTTTACAAAACTATTAAACAAAGTCAGGTATCAATTACAGATAAATCTCACCTTGTTTACAGTATAAGAAAAGTAGAAGATGAACCCTTGAATAGGATTGAAAAATGTAGTAATTCATAAAGATCACAGGTCTTGTTTTACTCACAGTAATAACAGAGGAAAATTTGTTTACTGAATGAACTTCTAGTATAATATGATCAATGTAGATGTAGTATTAAATTGTAATCAATAACTCTTCAACAATTACAGAAAGAAAATCAAAGAAATGGAAACATAGAGGGAACACATAACTCAAATAGAACGAAACTTAGAATATTTGTATCCACATGTATTAATACTCAAAAAGAGTTCCTCTTTTACATTCGGCAAGAAGCAACCTGTAATAGATCTAAAATCTATCTATTTATACAAAAATTGTCTCAACTGAAAACCATTGGACTTCCTACAATAGAAAACCATCCAAATGAAATAACAACATGCATATATTGTTGAGTTCTAATTTTATGTGCTGGCACTTCATCTGTCTCTTCATTTTATCGTAGATGCACTCATTTTTCTTTGTTCTTTGAACTGGGTACACATGTCCATTAAGGCTACCACAATCATTGGCTTACTATCTTTTCCATGTGATTGTTTTTCCATATGTTCCTTCCAATGCGTTTACTATGAAAATGAATTTCAGTTGAAGAGATGGGGGTTGTAATTAGACAAGTAGCTCGGAGTTGGATCATTATGGGATGGATAATAGTTACGGGGAAGAGTAATCGTTCATGACCAGGATGACAAGGGGACACACATCAAATATGGAGGTGGGATGAGTGGATGTGAGAATGTAGGTGGTGAGGTGGACAGTATCAGGAGCATGGAGGGTGTGATAGGATGGAGGATAGGTGTTGAGTTAAGATTCTAACATTCTATTTTGTGGGGGCGTGAGGAAGTTTTTCTGAGGTAACCCGCCTTTTCTCTGCAATGCACCTAGTGATGCCACATACCCCTGAGATAAAACCATGATTTAAATTGAAGGACCTCCCTTCGAAATTAAACCCCACGCAAATTCACCCCCCGGAATCATTCTCGGTCATTGATCTCCATGGGCCATTAAAACACGTCTGTCGATATCTCAAAGTGAGATAAGCGCCCAAAGTTTAAGCCGAGGTCACAACTCTCAATCACATGTAGAGAATATAGAGAAAACTTTGTGCACTAACTGTAAGTCAATCCAAGCAGGGAACATGTGTTAGAAGATCCCTGTATTTGATGATCTCTTATTGTGAGAGGAAGAAATAAGTGTTGAGTAAAGAAATCCTGAAGGCCTAAAGCCCAAAGTTCATATGGACCATTGATAGAAGTGGACACATGTCGACAGATCTGACACTCCGTAAGGTTTGTGGTGTTATGCATTTTGGAATGCCCGAAGCCCAGAGTCTCGAAGTAAATCTCAGTCGTCTAAATCAAAAGGACACATGATGCCATATCTATCACATTGGGGACTTAACATTTCCCTGCCATATTTGGTCCCTTTCTTAGTTTATCAGGCTTCCAAACTAGTTTAGCATTCTGCTAGATTCTGAAATCTGGTCTATCAAGCTTCCTTGCAACTTTTCGTGGTGCCATAATCCTTAAGGAAATAAGATTATCCTTCGTGTAACAAGAGACGTATGTAATCTCTTCACTGAATGAAAAACTATTAATTGTAAATGGTAAAATGATTTTGAAATTCGAAGAGATTTATAAAATCTATCTTTCTTCATATAGATATGTTTACAGAGAGATTATTAAAAGGTCTGATGGAATTTATAACCTGGAAAATCACAAAAAATATTCAAATCGTTAACTTTAGCCAATCATAAATGTCATTAACAATTCAATGATTCAGGGTTCAGATGTTTTGAATGTAAGAGGGAAAACATATCTTGAAGGTTGCATTCACAAAGAAGTTAATCTCTTATTAATCACTTTATGTTTCAATTAATCATGTTTAAACATTGAGTTAGCCTTAAGTACTTCGAGAGTTAGGCATTCAGGATTTATGGATGTAGCATGATAGAAATCCTCTGAAGGCCGAATTATCAAAATAATTCTCTAAGTTTTTTTCTTTTTGGGTAAAACTTTTATTTCTAAGAAGAAACATCTAAAGTTCAAAAGCCTCAAAATTATACGTGTTCCAACACTTATATCTAACCAAGTTGGATGAAACCCACTGCGATTCTGGTCTCATCAATGAGACATATGAGAAAAACATTAAACATCAATATGATAATTCCATCCAACCTCATAGTTTCACAGAAGGAAATCTAGTCCTAGTCTATGATCAAGATCATGACGAACTGGGGGCATGGAAGTTAGAACCCAAGTGGCGCGTGGCATACATCATAAAACATGTGTTACACAAAGGCGCCTATGATTTATTAGTCTACGATGGGATATATCTTGGTGAGACCCGCAATGGGATTTACCTCAATAGGTACTATGCATAGAATATCTCGCATGTGTGCATTGCACATTATTGTACTATATACTTTTGACTTGGTGTGTATTTTCTTTTATGTGCATGAGTTTTGTCTCAGCTTTTAATACTTTTATTTGTGATTGAATACACAGATGACATCATCCTTTCCCATCTATTTTTTGTTTGCGGATGGTGCTCGTCGACATACCCAGAACATTGCTTCTGCAGCTTGGGTCATCTACCACTCTGGTGAGTTAGTGATTTAAGGAGGGATTTTCCTCAGATATGCAACCAATAACGTTGCAGAGTACCATGCCATCATCAAAATCTTAACCAAATCCTCCTCTCTAAGTATATCTCAATTGATTATTAGCCTTGAATCTCAACTCCTGGTCCATTAACTTAATCGTGAGTACACAATTCATAGTTCTAATTTACTACGTCTCCATATGAGGGTTCTCCATCTAGAAATAGATTTTGAATTTCTTGAGTACAAAGACATATCAAGAGAAATTAATACAATCACAGATTCATTAGTGAAAAAAACGTTGGATTGGTATATTGTGCATAGATAAACATTTGAAACATAAATCATCTGTATAAATACATCACATACAAAAAATGCAATATAGGCACTCCAAAACGCGTATATATATATATATATATATATATATGCTTCGTAGAAAAAGTTTTACATCATACAAAAGTACATAAAGAGGAAAAACTTCAACATTCATGCCCATAATATCGTCATAAAGACTACAGAATGTCTGAGGACTCTACTTGTCCTCCTGTATCACGTTGTGCTCCAAAAATTACACTAATTCTCATGTCACCCATCATAGTAAATGGTTGAGGCCTTCAGAGACCCCAACTATGTGTTGTTGTAAGTGTAAAGGCATGTCTTGCCTCCTTAGGGGAGGAACACCCATCGGCAAGCCCCAGAGGTTTCTCTCCACCTCTTAGATCCCTCCCACTATGACGTTGTGCTCAACTACCACCTGTGCATCCCCACGACACCCAATGCTATCATATCCATTGGAAGTGACACACCTCTGCCTACATGATGAAAATGAAATGGCTTATATTCCTTGTTGTACAAACAAAAACATATAAAAGACAAAACAAAAATATTTTTACAAGGTTATGGTTATCTTTCATACTTGATGCATCCCACTATTTTCCCTTAGGAAGTAACAAGTCAACACTACCTTTGAAATATACCCCAGCATAGGGGAAGTCCTCAATCACCACTAACTGCCTCCTCCATCATGAGAAGAAGTCAACAATGAATATGAAAGTTGAAGGCTCATTCCCAAGCCTGGGGGAAATATTGTTCCACCTATCCATACAAGGTTCGGTCATGGGATGTGTTATCATCGCAACCTGTGGCTGCATATAAGGGATCCTCTCTAAGAAAAATTAAACCAAGAAAGAACCATATTCGTATTATTTTTTTCTGCTAGTCCTACACTTGGATATCTGTTCTTTGACATTCCTCAGGAACCCTGCACTCAAGTTGAATAGTCTTGGTTCCAAAAATAGAATGGCATAAGAGACTTGTGATTTAGAATCCAAGTGGGCACTGGTGCTCCCCTCCAACTTGGTGATGGAAAATAGAATGGATCAAAGTGATAGGTCTCTCACACCTTTTATCAATATCCTTCCACCCACCAAATGTGACCCTGGTATGCAATGTTCAACAACATATGCCCAGGTCAGTTGTGGAGTAGCCTGGTGTCCAAAAAAAAGTATGGGCATCCCTCTCCACGAGAGCCCCACCAAAAAATATACATCGTCTATTTAAATTTCAAGAATATGCAACCCTATTCAGAATGCTTGCTCAATGTTGTCCCATAGACCAATCAAGTACTCATGCAATAGTACTTATTTTCTCATGTTTTGAAGCTTGAAATATATGAGCAAGCCATAATTACACAAGGTTTTGAACTCATTCTCATGCTCTTTCCACTCAATCATGGCTAGCTATAGATGAAACCTATAAAAACATCAACTAATCATCATTAGCTAAATCCTCATGGAAATAAATTGCCTCTTTTTAGCCTTAAAATCAATTTTTTTGTTAGTTATGCCCCTAGCGCTCTCTCAAAGAAGATAACAAAGCACACACCAATGCATTGAAATCATGATGGATGCTCCCCCTGATGCATGGAGGGAGATTTGATCTAGTTCTATGCTCTAGGACTTCCCAAGGAGCCTAGAACACCTAAACTAGAGGCTAAAACACAATAAAAAGGCATAAAAAAATTGAGGGGTAAGAGACAACCAACCTAATCCAAACGATTCCAAAAACAGTCTCCCACATCTCCCTCAATCAACTCTCGAAAATTGCTCCAAAAGAGGTAAAAAAACTCAAAGACTAGAGGAGAATGGTAAAAAACAATGGTAAAAATGAATTTATGACCCAGTTTGGTATTTGATATATCCAATTTGGTCATTTCTCCTTTTTATAAAGTCTTTTTATGGGTTTTTTTGATAAATTACTAATATCTTGTGCCCATGACAGTTTGATTTTACGGGAATTTGAACATAATTCTTTTGATGACCTTGTAACAACCAATGAGCTTAGTATTTGTTCTTTCTTGCACTCACAAATACATGAAAATGTAACTGATTACACCTTTGTCACTTTTTAGGAATTGTAAAGGTTATACGAAAAAGGAACCCCCTAGAGTCTCCTTTAAGTTCTTTTTAGACTCTCTAAACATGAAAAGATTGTCGAGTGATCTTGCTTTCTTTTGCTCTCGTTAAAAGGTTTGAAGGGGCATCTTCTAAGTAATAGTTTATCTATTTTTCTAACCTCTAAGATTAAAATTATGAAAAAGGGAAACCACAAAGTTTCCTTTAAGATCTTTTCAGACTCTCTAAATATGAAAAACCATCAATTTTTCCTTATCTGGACTTGTAAAACTACACATTGAAGGGCCCATATGGGGATGAACCCTTACTTCTTCTAGTTCGTTAAATAGAGGAAGACGAACTAACTGAAGGTAATCTATATTGAGCATATGTTATCCTCCTCGATCTCATTAAATTAAAAAGAGGTAATCATCTATCTGGATGGGGGAAAAAATTGAAGGAAGTGGGTCAAGTTTCTTTAAAACTTTTGTAAATAGCTCTTGTAGTTTCCCTTGAACACGACATTTTTTTTAACCTTCAAAGTTAATGCTTGGATAATCCACTAAACCTATGCTGAACCAGTCCTATGAGTCTTTTCACTCCTTTGAGCCATCCAAATAATGCATTAGCACTCAATGCATTATGTTTTTGTCCACTATATGTTTATGCTACCAAGTCTCATGTCATGCCTCAGTGTTCAAGGGATTTTCCCGCCTCAAGAGTCAACCATCCACATAATTGCTAGTTTTTGTACCCATGTTAGTCTATGTTCATCTGATATATATTATCACTTTTGTGTGTTAGTTTCATGTCGATGACGAGGGATAGATCAAGGCCCTCCTTCAATGATTATTTTCTTTTCGACTTCAACACATCATCTGAGAATTAGAATTAGAAACCAGTTAGTACCTTGGGACCTACATGCCTCAATGGAAGGCCTCCTCTCTTCTGATAGAAGTTTTACATCATTGAACTCTGATTAGATGATTCCACGAATGTTAGACCTTATCTCATTTATTCACATTCATTGGATTGTACTAGGGTACCTTGGGAATCATTGACATCACTAGTGATTTCCCTCGCACTTGTTAACAGTTTACCTCAACGACTGGTAATAAATGGTTTCTACCATCAAAACATATATTCACATGGCTATATGCATACCACATTGGGATTGGGATGAAGACTGTAGGTTGAGAATTCATTATGGCATCTTCTTTGCCTAGGTTGCGAAGGAATTTATTTGACCATGCTGATATTCATACTATCACATAGATCCATGTTGTATTGGTTTGTGTCTATGTTTTATCATCTTGTAGCTCCACTTTGTATTTTGCGTGGCTACAATCAGTTCATGTCATAAATATATGGATCAACATTGTATATTTGGTGTCCATACTCTTAGTCAATATCATGGATCCACAGTGTATTTATTGGTGGACATACTTTGAGTCATTTATAGTCTGAGCATAGGTATGACTGCCTCGAAAATGGACTACACATTTAACATTGTTTGATGTTTGTCTACAACTTCTACCAGGTTCCCCGACTCCATACGCTTGCTTCTAATAATCTACAAAGTGTTTAAGCCATCAACTTTGATTTTCAGAAAAGCATTGTTATTCTGATTGTGGATATTTAGAGCAAGGGGTTGGACAAGGAGGACTTGGAGAAGCTGCAATATCATCTAAAGATTGTAAGTGTCTCTTTAAATTTCTCATCAATATACTTGGCCTATTTACTTCTAATATTTGTTTTCATGGATTTGTCTATGTTTTCTTTAATCCTTCATATATATATATATATATATATATATATATATATATATATATATATATCAATTTTGTCTAATCCATTAGAGTAGGAGATAGTTGTTTGTCTCTTGTCATCCATCGTAGGTACTATTCGAGACTTGTGGAGTCAAACAATGTGGATAACCTTTGAAAGCGAGGTACATTGTATATCCCTCTTTCCCTCTTTTTTGATGGGCATCATTAGGTTATAGGAATGGTAGTTTCCAAAGGTAGTTTTTTGTCTTGATAGATGGGTGTGTACTCCGAGGGAAGATTCACCTATCCACAGGAGAATTATTCTAAAACACATAGAATGAATTATTTCCTTAAATTCTCATGGAATCACCCTTTTGGATTGACTCTATTTAGTCAAGTCAAGGCTAAGAAATCAAGGAAAGGGAAGGAAAGACAAGGCATGACAAGACAAGGCAAGGCACAGAAAGGCATGGCAAGACAAGGAAAAGAAAGGCAAGACATGAGAATGTAATAAGAGGTAAGGAAAGTGAAGGAAATAAAATCAAAAGAAAGGTAATCCAAGGAAATAAAAGGAATGGAAAGGCTAGGAAATCAAAGCAAGCAAAGGCAAGGCAAGGCTAGACATGGAAAGGAAGGTCAAATCAAGGAAAGGAAATGAAAGCAAGGCAAGGAAAGTTAATATTAATTTGTTTTCTTTGCTGCTATTCGTCCCATGACTATATGTGATATGGACCATTATGCTCACCTACTCTGAGTGATAATATTGGGTTTGAATATCATTTTACGGTTGAAGGGTGTAGTTCTCAGCAAAATCAACCACTGATAAGATAATACCAATGCGAAATGTATCTCTGCATAATCTAAAATTCTCACCCCACCATCAAGCCACATGGGCATGTTGAACATTTTATCATGTATTTTTGATGAATTCCTTGATGAAGTAACATACTGTTATTTGGGAGGTCACTAATTGTATCTTTTTTCTTTCCTCCCCTCCATAAATATTATATGCGACATATTTAAATCTTTGCAATGCCACCTCCTTCCTCCCCAATTCATACGCATCACTTAAATGGATGCACCTTCTTAGTAATTCCATTCCACCATACCTAGGGAATGTACCATATAAGCAATTTTTTTGATAAAATGTACAAACCTTTGGCTTTGTACATAATATGTTATGAATAAAGTCTCTAGATGATAATGATGGAAATATAACTTAGCATTCCTTCATAAGGGTACTATAAAATACACGATATATATGTGTGTGTGTGTGTGTGATAACAATAACAATAACCATACTCAATGTGATATCTACAACAATATGTGTTACAAATTTTGTTTATTCAAACATACCAAGGATTGCATTATGAAAGATGTTTGGGCCAAGTTAAGTGAACTATGTACTGTCTTGAATATCTCATACAATTATATCTATGTAATGTCAAGAAAGTGTTTAATATGGGGTTAATGATCCCTATATACCTTTCTCAATTTTATTACATATTTTTGGTTGGAATAAGGCCTAGTATTCTCATGCCAGGAATCCTTTACTAGTCCCTTAATTGGTCCAATTAACATCATGTCAAAATGAGGTAGCCTACTAGCGAAGGCCCAAAAATCTTTTGGGCCACCTATGTTGAGTCTATCTCATACTTTATAAGGGTTTTGATATTGCATTTCATGAGATGATATGTTTGTTGGAGAAAGCGATGCTTTCTTGTGATCTTGCTAACAATTGATTGTGACAAGACACGTCATGTTGCATTACGTTATTTAGAACGAGATTTATTACCATTTTTTTTAAAATAATCCATAATGTTTATAACAAAATGATGACTTGCTTCTAAATTTTGATTGTTTAATGCCTAAAATTCTCTTAACAACAATCAAACTTCTATATTTTAACAAAGCCAAAAATAATTGACATTTAGCGGCATCAGATTTTGGTTCAAAATATTCTTTAATGATTTTATATGAATGATAACGAATAGTCTGTTTAGGTAACTTACCTTCACGTGATGCTAGACCACTTTCATCCATTTGAGTGAATTTAGGAGTTCATTTTTGCACATTGCTCAATCTAGATAGGAAGGATGAACCTGTATTCTAGTACTCTTGACCTCCCTACTATGGATTTAACAACGTTGCAGTTCTTTCCCCTTCAATCATTGGACAAATTATCGAAGGAGAGTGAACATGTACATAACTAGTTTCTAGAGAGTCTAACTATCCAAAAAGAGGTTGCACCACAAGAACTTCTTCACCAAAAGGTTCTCCACCAGTTGCCTCTCTACTTTTCATCCATTGTATAATCATATCCAAGCAAATCCCCCATCATCTGTTCATCCACAACAACTTGTATTTATGAGATAGTGATTGTAGGTACAATAGAAGTTTGAATTGGATTTGTCTCTATTGAAATAATATACTTTACTTGTGGTGATGGAGGATAAACAACAATGACATCTATTATGCTAGAAATTGAATTTCCCTCTTCTAAAATCCTATGTTTTGACTTACGTAACCTTTCCTTTTCTCTCTCTTCATTTATCTTTTCAATGTTTTTTTTTCTTTTCTCGGGAACTTTCTATCTTGATTTCATAGGTTCCCTGTGTTTAAAGAGAAAAATTGTCTTCCAAGCACACCACAATTTTTTTTTCTTGGTATTACACAAGAATACACAACTAACAATTCCAATTCCAAATACACAAATTTGTCTTGGTATTATAGAAGAAGACACAACTAAAAATTCCAAGTCCAATTGGACAAATTCATCTTGGTACTACACTAGAAGACACAACTAACAATTCCAATTCCAATTGGACAAATTTGTCTTGGTATTACACAAGAATACACAACTAACAATTCCAATTGGACAATTTTTTCTTGGTATTACACAAGAAGACACAACTAACAATTCCAATTCTAATCAGACAATTTTTTCTTGGTATTACACAAGAAGACACAACTAACAATTCCAATTCCAATTGGAAACATTTGTCTTCCAACTCTTCCCACAATTGTCTTCCAATAGCACAAAATTTTCTACAAATTAAACAACAAGACAAAAAGAAGAAAAACTTGTTTGTTCTTGCTACTTTTGTGTGCAAATGTCGGGCTTGTTAAATATTTTGAGATACATGAGGTTGAGGACTATGCTTGGAACATAGAACCTCTAAGTAGGAACGTACACGTATTCCTATTGAGAAGGGATGTTAAGAACCAAATAGCAATATAGCATAGAAAAACCTTAGAAAAAGTACTCAACGCCTTGAAAAAGAGATAATTTTAGATAATAAGCCTCTTCGAGGGGGAAACCTCCTTTTACCCCACTTAAATGTTCAAGTACAAGATGATTCAAAATGAAAATGTC
>ML791658.1:373192-390974 GCA_009831015.1 Picea engelmannii
AATTCCAATAGTACCTTTTGTTTGAGTTGGGAGTTATTACATAACTATAAGTGATCTTTGTACCACAGTGAATCATTTTTCCATGTAAATGTATCTGATGCATTGGAATCTGGCTGCAAGCTTTGAATGAGAGTCCACACTTTTTCGTCATTCTTCCATTCATCCCTTTCTTCTATTATCCAATCGTGTTGGATGATCGAGATAGCACAGATAAAGGCCTCAACATTTTCATCCTTTCTTGAGAGTGCATCTGCCACAACATCTTGCTTCCCCTTTTTATAGACGATTTCAAAATCATAACCCAATATCTTGGTTACCCATTTTTGTTATTTTTCTGAAGATAGTCTTTGTTCCAAGAAGTATTTAAGACTATCATGATTTTTTTTTACCTTGAAGTGCCTACCTATTAGGTAAGGACACCATTTCTTCAATGCATGTAGTATGGCCATCATTTTCTTCTCATAAATGGTTTTTTGTAATTTCTTTCCCTTGAGTGGTCGACTTTCAAAAGCCAAGGGCCTTCCTTCTTGCATTAGGACAACACCAATGCCATTTCTCGAGGCATCACATTCCACAATAAATGTTTCTATGAAGTCTGGAGTGGTCAAGACAGGAGCTTTACACATCACCTCTTTAAGTTTTTCAAAAGCTTTAGTTGCCTCTAGAGTCCATGAAAATGCATCCTTTTGTTGACGGACAAAATTGACCGTCTGTCAAATGGAAGAGTGGATCTAGTCTGGGGTTGTCTAAATAACCCAAGTCGTTTGGGATAACCCACCTTGATGGGTTTAGCGGCTCCGTTAGCCGATCTAAGTCCTAAGGAAACAAAAGAAAACTACTCTAAACTAACTAATCTAAATAAAAATAACAATTAAAACAAACTAATAAACAAATCTAAACTACTAATATATACAATTTACTAACTAATACTACACAACTATAATTCCATAAAATTAAATGTTCAATTACTAACAGAGTGAAATTTAATTACAAATGTATAATATTTACAAATTACAGATTTGGATGAAAACCTGCAAAACTCATTTGTAATATGTCCTAAGACAGCGAGACTATTGTTTTTTTTTTGTTGATTTTATAATTTTATGAAAAAAGAAATAAAATAAAAACTAATCTAATCCATGCAACTAAAATAATAACCCTAACTATGAATCTAAACTAATATATTTCTCTGAACTACTTAAATAACAATAATAAACTAACTATTTAATGATAAATAGCACACTGACTTGAAGAAACGCTCCAGGTTTTGTCCTGTATGCAATGATTGTCTTAGTTGATCGGAGGGAGGAAACCCGCACTAGATTATCCACGAGATCCTTGTAAACTAGAAGCTGTTGTGCTCTTCAAATATAATTACAGGACAAACAAGACATAAAAATTTACAGCAATCTTATGATTTATAAATCTTCACAGTTAGATAAATCTGCATGCAAAGATCTACACAAAATGATTCAATTAACGAAGAAGAGAAATCTGTAATTCATTAATTGAAACAAAGTAATTACTGTATTTTAAAAATAGGAGAGATCAGATACAGATAGTGTATAAATCAAATCACATCAGCATGCAAAGAATTATGATAGCTAAAGTAGTCGATAATTAATTGCCAACTGATATGCAAAAACTTGAAACAAAAGTTTGATATATTGAAAGAGAAATTTGTTACAAGACATCAACTTTCATCTTAGTCTGAATCATAAATTCATAGTTTGGTTCTCCCACGGTGAGGATGACGATTATTACAAAGAATAACAAGTATTTAAAGACCTCCCACAGGGTAAAGCATCCATGTGGGAGTTATCAAAACAGTTTACAGGAAATCTGGGATGATATCCCAAGTCTGACTAAACTAACAAACTAAAAAACCATATCCAAAGTATCTCCCAAACTACTAGAACATGCCCAATTGATCATGGTAATTCGTATGTACCTGAACAAGGACCAGAATAGACAATATTAGAAGATATTTCATTAATAAAATTGACAAAAATCTAATTTCTAAGACTAGCTACAGAATCTTGCGATCCTGTAGCTGATCTAAATTGAACCCAGAATCATTTCAAAATCAATTTGAATCTTAGAAAATACATTCAAACTATTGAAAAAATATTTGATTGCTAACAGCATCATTCAAATCGACACTTGTATGTAAACTAAATCGTATTCAATCAAATGATAGCAGAGATGAATGCACTCTGTTTAATTCGTTATCGCCAATTCGGATAACCATAATCCCTCATATAACTCGACATCAATGAAATTATTTTCATGAACCAATTGAAATCGATACCAGTAGTTTCTTCAACCACCAACAAAATCATTGTTGAATCCAAACGAAATCAACATGATCGTTTTTCAAATTGATATAACTGTATTAACATATACAAACGATCATGCTATTTGCAAATTAAATCAAAACTTGTATGTAAATTGATATCATAATTGAATTAATCGGTTGATAACATGGTATGTGGGATTTGTCGAACATTTGTTATTGCCAATTGGGAGCAGATAGAATCGATTGATAGTCAATGAAATCATCACTTGAATCAATTTCAAAACGGAATATTAGCCGAGTTTTTTATACGAATTCAACAGAGACGAAATATGTCGTTTCGAGCTTAACAAAATTGTTTTTGAAAATCAAAGCCAATAGAACAACATCAAATCTATTTTCGATGTCAACCAAACTCATACAAACAATTGTGCTAACTCAAGACACACAACAATTAAATCAAAACGAATCGAAACAGTTTGGGTTTGACACAGTCGTTATGAATCAACACAGTTCCACGATTTTGGGGAATAGATCTTTTGCACAGGACGAATGTAATCCAAATCCAAACGAGAATGTAGATTCAATACAAAATGAAATCATTTTTCTAATTTGATAGACTACATTGTATTTATCAAACCAATCTCTAATAATGATACATTACATTCATAAAATATCATACCAATTCAATCCTACGAAATCGTTTCAAAATCAAATCATAAGAACTAAATTAGAGCCGATGACATCCAACCACAACAAAATTGCATTAAATCAAAAGATAACCGTGTTCTAATTTTAGCATAAAAATCTCCTGTAAAGGTCAGATGCAAACAAAATCTAAGAGAAAGCAAACCCCATTGATTTGGTTAATTCAAACCAACAAAATTATTCAAAATGAATCAAACCCAGTGAAAACCAATCAATTGCTAAACTGGGCACGACCAAATCGCATAACCAAATCATAACCATATTTGAATTTAGTAAAATGAATCTACTGTACAAGATCCACAACATAACCGTTTTTGATAATCAAACTATGACAGAGTCATTTCGAATAATGGACAGAGCTAATTGAAAACCAAAACTCAATTCATTATATTAATCCTAGAAATTCATAAAACGAAATTGATATTGAAATTCATACCTGGATAATCAGAAAGCAAATCGGTCATGATAATTTGGAATTGACGAAGGCTGTTTCCGATTCGACATTCCTAAAGATGATTGAACCAGTGGTTTTCTGTTTCTTGTCATTAGCTTGAAACTTGTCCCTTTCTCTCGACAGTACTGTAACTTGGTTTTCCAATGATTTGATCTTTGATTGCAGTAAGGGGACATCAGTGAAATAATGCTCTATCCACACATTGCAGTGGATACATGATGTATGTTCGGGCTTTGAAAAAGCAGGTGAGGGTTTTCTTAAATCACCGAGGGTTTCATTATGTAGCTTGATTCTTGGGTAGTCAGGATTGTCCTTTAGGCATGGGGGAAAATTAGATACAAATTCATAGGGTTTTTTGGTGCATAAGCCATGGGAATAAGGGTACTCTCCAGCTAAGAAGCGCTCGAAATTAGAGTCTGATTCCTCGCTCAGAACTATGGGCTTTTGATCGATATTAGGCTTAGGTTTATTTCGAGCAAGTCTCGATATCAATCGAGCATTCTTCTTACCCTTGTTGTTGATAGTAGGATTACCTTTAACTTTCTTACTCACAGGCTTCTTGATAGCCTGAGTCTTGTCTGTTATGATGTAGGGTAGGTTGATATCAAAGCAAGCTGAGGCTTTGGTAGGGGGAAGTAGGACATGGAAAGGCACAGGTGGCCTGACCATAGTCTCACTAACCATGGATTTATCGATTTGGATAGCCTCTGAATCAACAAAGCCATTTCGGGATAGAAAATCTTGTCAATTATCACCATGAAGGTTTAAATGATGGAGGATGATGAGTCTAATCAAACCATGGTGAAACAAGCTGCTGTCAGCCTTCTCACATTTAAACCTTTTAGCCATTTTGTAAAGACTACGTAGGAAGTAAAATGGCATGTTCAATGGATAACCCATGAAATTCATTAACAACCGGAGGTGATAACGAAAAACCAATCCATATCGACCTTCACAGGTCACGAATTGTTTAACCATTATCAGAAGATCGTGCTACTTGGGTTTAAGTGTGGAAATAGGCATACCTCTGTCACAGGATGTAACCTTTCATGATATGAATAGTAATGGCCACGACACCTCATCAACTTTGGAGTTTTTAAACCACCGCTGGCCCGTGGCTGCTAGTCCTGTAGCAGAGCTAATGAATTCTTCATTGAGTTTGAGATGAATGTCACCTACTTTAGCCCTACACCCATCAAAGGTAAGGGCGAATTGTTGTGCAACAAAAAATTGAAACCATCGAACCTCTGTATAAACATGATCCAACCATTATCTTCTAAATCCTTACAGGCGTTATGAAAGAGTAACAGAGATGACTACCATTCGGCTCAATTCGCACCACTGGTGCCATAGACAGGATCACACGGTGAGCAATGTGAATGGGCCAGGCTTTGAACACAGCCTACGTAGGGGTAGAATGCTCATAGGCTCACCCGAAACTAGCAAAGATGAAACAGGGATAGGGGAAGACATTAATGACATATCGTGCAAAGGTGGTGGAGCTAGTTCACTACATGTCAAACAATCATATCTACAGTACAACTGCCGGCACAAATAGCTATTCAACCGACTATTGTATAGGTTAACAATTATGCCATTCAATCAACCAATGAAATCAATGGTAAGTGGATTAAACATTCGCGTGAGCAATAGTTATAGTTTCAAAACCAAAGCAATAAATCAAAATCACACCAAAGGTTTAATTTATATGAACTATGTGTTGTATGAAACGATTTATACCAAGGGTTTTGCCACAACACAAATGTGTTTTTATGAAATCAATGTGCCAAGTGAATCGATCAAAGAACATATAAATCCAAATCACCAATGCATCATAARCTTGATCAAAAGAATATCACCACAGTCTTGTAAAYGAAGTCTCATTAACGAATAAGAATGTCAAAAGAATAATGATCTTGGAATCTTGTCAATTGATAAAAAAATTCAAAAACACGATGAGCATATAAACAAGAGTGATCATAACAATCTAGTAATGATTTTAATGTGGCTTTGTAAATCAAGTTTTCACGCTTTCAGTCATGAAAACAAGAACAAAGCTAAGTGTGAAAATGCATATAAAACAATAGTGTCATTTCATTGAAGAGATTACGACAAAATCAAAGTTTGCAAAACACTGGTGTAGGTAGCTTATAAGGACAGTATGAAAATGTTAATTGGCTGTTGTTGTTGGGAAATAATACCCTACGGACTAACAAGCTAGGGATAAACTTGCATGCATATCATGACCCTCAATAAATCACTTTTAACCTATCACCCCAAAACTCAAACCCTTTTTTTTTTCACACACAAGCATCGAAAAGGCCTACTAACCCTTTTACTGATGTTTGGTGCAGATCCTCCGTTGTGCTTTGTCCGCTTGCTTGCGCTGCTCCTTCCAAAGAAAATACTGCAACCAAGACAAAACACTACGCATGCATGCTATCTTTCTACTTGAGGGTTAGAGATTAAGCATAAATCAAATAAATCATATATAAGTCATGCATTGGGACGGGAAAAGTATTCTTTTATTAATATCAAGATGAATCAACTTACAATAATAATAGAGATCGGCCACCGCTCCTTGATCCTAATTCTGGGCTCCTCCTCTTCTTTGTCCTCCAACCACTTTGCTTGAATTCTCCTTAGGCTTGAGGAAAGGCTAAAGGGTTGGGACAAACGGATTCGGAAATTGGGCAGAGTTTCTTTGCTATAATTTTCCTCTTTCCAAATAGTACCCCTACCCCTTCTTTTATAGGCTAGAAGGAGCTAGGGTTTTGGATGAACTCTCGGCCATGCATGGCTGGGAGTTTCAGTTAACTGAACCATATCTTTTTGTCTCGTCGGAAACTTTCCTATTTTTGTGCTTTGTTAGGTAAACGCGGGTTGTAGTAGGCTAGCCAGCATTCCAACGCGTGTAGTGGAGGGTTAGGGCGTGTGCCACTTGATTTAAGAGGGTTTTAAAGAGTTTATTCAGCATGGCTTTGGCAAGGAAGGGATATGAGTTGGACTGATGCCAGGTAAGCATGTGTGGTGCAATTTAGGGTTACAATAGATGCCCCCTAATGTGTGAGGTCAGAAGAGCATCTGATGGCCGAAATACATTACCAATATTTACCAATCTATACTGATATGTTGAATGAGTGAGCCTAGGAATCAGGAATCATGAGGTGTCGTCTGCAAAAAAATATCAAATGTCTCACCGAGGCGGGCATACCCATGCTCGGGATAAAATAGAACCATGGCTACCAATCAAATACATTGTAGATCCATGTCAAACAACTATGAAGAGTAGCTGCGAATAATACACAGTGGAGCTACATCTCGAAATCAAAAAGATATACATATAAAGTATCCATCTTCCAGAAGCGGATTTGGCCTGATGGCTGTACTTCAGAGCTCAAGCAACAACTTCAAAATCTTGTAAAACTTGGGTAGGAGTGTAATATGAGTGTACAACTGCACTACCCAGAGGTCTTCGACGGCTCGTCGGTTATGGAATTGATAATTTTGATGATCAGACTGAAGGCTTCAGTGATTTCGAACAAAGACTTGATTGGACGTTCAGGATGGTTGAGTATGCAGACAAAAGACATATTGCAGAGGGGCTGACTTAGGCTTAGTGAAAAACTTCCCTTGGACAATAGCACGACAAGTGATAAGACTCAGGCAGCATATATGTTAATCAAAAGTCTACGAAGCAGGAGGCAACACAAACTCTCCATATGTTTGGAAGAGTAACCAAACGGTGGAGGAAACAACTCAATATAGGGAGCAAAGCTTCCTAAGGTCGTACTACATCCCATAGTCTGATGAATCAAATGGACAGATGTGCTTTATCCAAGGGTGACTCATGATGCTTCCAAAAAAGAAAATACTTTTCCCATCCTCTTTTTGGGGTATATTTGTTTTTTTTGTTCTTTTTGATGATTTTGAAAAAGAATAAAGGAATATTATGTTACAATGGAGGAAAGAGTACAACAAACATACAAGCTCAAGGCCCAAGGACAAGATTGATGTTCTAGGGGAATGATACTCGGGAAAAATCCTCCAGTGGCGAAAGGTGTTAAGATGCAAAGGCAAACTATTACTAAGCTGATGGGTAAGGTATGCAACTGCGGTTGATAGAACACACAATGGTAACATCCTTCGATGTAAGTTTAACGAGCCCAAAGAAGGTAAGCTTGGTGGTTTTTCATATTTAGAGAGTCTGAAAAAGCATAAAAGGAAAATCCCTTGGGGTACCTTTTTTGTCAATAGTCTAGTCGGTTCGAAAAAGGGATAAACTAGCACCGATTAGACGTCAATTCAAAACCATTTTAACGAGTGTGAAAAGGACAAGATCACTCAACTATTTTTTCACTTTTAAGGAGTCTGAAAAAATCTTAACTATGGACTCCGTCAGGAATGTTCTTCTGGACCATTTTAACGAGTGTGAAAGAATAAGGTCACTAGACAATCTTTTCAATTTTAGGGAGTCTGAAAAGAGCTTAACTATGGACTCCGGGGGGGTTTCTTTTTCGTAAATTTAGTCCCTGAGGCCCGAAAAAGGAATAAAATTATACCTGAGGATACTCTTCTAAAGAATTGGAATTCAATAGAGTATTCCTTTGTTCGTATAGTTGACCATTCGGACCGAAAAAGGGGTAAACTACCGCCGTATAGACATGACTTCAAATTTCAGTTTAACGAGCATGAAAGGTCACAAGATCGCTCAACAATCTTTTCATGTTTAGAGGGTCTGAAAAGGGCTTAAAAGGAGACCCGTTTAAGGAACGTTCTTCTAGACCAATTTAACGAGTGTGAAGAAACAAGGTCACTCGGAAACCTTTTCATCTTTAAGGAGTCTGAAAAGGGCTTAATGAAGACTCCATAATGGTTACTTTTCTCAGTTAATCCGGACGAGATCGAAAATCATAAATACAGTCTCGCCGGATGTTTCTTTTGGGTCTCAAAGCAAGCTTGAAAAACAACAAAGGTAGCCCATGATCAACACTTTGTGAGTTGATGTCAGGTATCGCTTTGTAAGACCAGGCAAAAACGTCGTGAAATTCGTTGAAAAGATCCGTGTAAATATGAATCTCTTCCGGGGAGCAATCCACAACGCCAGGGTTTCGGGAGATGTTAATAGGTATAGTTTCAGCGATAGTCGCCATATTTCCCTTAGCATAAATTTCCTGTGTAGCTAAGAGGTTAATAGGACCTGGTTGATCTCCCGTCATGGTGATAGTGAATTCTCCTACCTCGATTCGGTGTAACTCTGGGAGGAAAAATGATCTGTGATGAAGATCTTCCCAAGGTTTGTCCGGACTAGTCATTGCTTCGATTACTGCTTCGTCTGAAGGCAAGACTAAATCTAACGAATCGGTGTTGTCAAGAGAACCATGAGCCTAGACAGGCTCTAGATGTGGATCCAACTCTTGTGCGGGAGTCGGATCAGGAGTAGCTGAAGCTTGCTGGACTAAAGAGTACGCTACTTCAGTGGCTGAGAAGGGCATGGACATGTCGAAGTGCCCTGTCTCATCCATCATGGCTGATGAGGAAGGAAGAATCCATGGATCCTGAAAGTAAGTCATGCGGAACGACGAGACGTGAAAAATCTCAGCCTTGTGGTGAGTCGATATAAACTTAAAATCTCCATGAGGAGGTTGGTAATCAAAAGTACCCATCAAAGATGGGCACAAGCCAACTCCTACATTGACGACACCGGCTTGAGGATTATCAATCATGGGAACCGTGGATGCCCCCAAAGCTGGGTCAAGTCTAGAGAAGGATAATTGATCGATGGTCACTATCCAACCCTCATGTGGAAACAACAAGGCTCAGAAAACTATAGCAACCACTGCTTGCATAGCATAAGTCCAACTACGACCTAACAGGAGATTGTAGTCGAGGGGGGCATCGACTACCTCTACTTCGACGCACACGGTCTTCCCTCCTAACTGCATAGGGAAAGAAGGAATGATGCCATGTGGTCGGAATGAATGACCGTCGAACGCAGTAAGGAGAGTAGGTGATGGAGACAACTCGGGCTGACCAATAGCTTTCCAACATGCTAACGAAATAACGCAAGTCGAAGCGCCCTCGTCAACCACCGTGCGGAAGATATTTCGTGTAAAAGTTTTCGTGGGATGAGCCACTACTATATGAAACGCGATGTGGTAAGGAAGACGAGGCTTCAAGTCAGTTGTATCTAACATGATGGTACCCGGGTTACAAGTCTCGGTAGAGCCTAGAGCAGTCAACAAGGCTTTTCTCTGAGCAGGGCAATTTTGGAGGACTTCCAAAGCGGACATAGCAGAAGGGGTTTGGGATAAATCTTCCACCATAGAGTAATTATGGGCGGCCTTTGCATTTGGATTGTGAGAATATTTCTTATATGCACCCTTTGGAATGTGTGTCATCGTTTCTCCCAACATCTTCTCAATCTGTAGAGGAAGAGAAGGGATCTCGGCTTATTTACCCTTTTCAGAGGCACTTGGTTTACTATAGTCGTGTTCTCTAGTCGTAATTAAAGCATCACCCCTAACCATATATATGTTCACGGAAGAGGAGTTGTTTGGAGGAGGGCAGGTTTCTTGGCTACCCCCTTCGGCACTTGTAGAGGCTTGAGTTAAATTTTGCCCGTGCTGAAATGGATTAGTCAACACGGCTTGCTGTTGCTGTGTGACAAACTTCTGGGCCTCTGCAAGTCGAGTACATAGATGGGTCGGGTGGTATTCCACACACAAGTTGCACGGATACCTTTCCTTCCACTTTTATGTGGTGCCCTCGCTAGCATTTTCAGTGGGTTTTTTCTCCCCCTTACCCTTCTTTCGTTGTTTTTTTCTTCCCTTCAGGCTGTTGGTTGGCCTTTGGGTTAGTCATCTACACGGAGTGTACTTCCGACGTTTGCGTAGGAGGAGCAACCAAAGCAGTAGTCTGGCTAGATGCTGAGTGTTGTATGGATAACTGTTGCAATTGTTTTTTCAATTTCTTAGCGGGCTTGGTTTGTGCTGAACCAACAATACCATCGGCATGTGGCCCAGCTCTCTGTCTAGTTTTATCCAGGATTGATCGTGGAGAATCCGGCAGGATGTTGTATAACAGACCAGACTGAGAATAGATGAGCTCAAACTGTTGAGCCCTCATGATGGCATCTTCTTCAGAGAAAACTCATGAAGTCGCGACGTCTTTGGATAATTGTGGGACTAAAGACATAAGGAACCACTCAAGCAGGAATGCTGGTGGGACTGGTACTTTGATTATACTCTTTCGGCGTCTCCACTCTTGAATATGATCAGAGATATGGTCTGTTGTCATCTGTTCGAAATTAGCAAGCAGCTCTGTGCCCGCATCATATCTCACAGGTAACTGGAAATGGTTAAGGAAGGCCATAGCCAGTTCACCAAAAGAAGAATATCGTGAGCGATCAAGCTCGATGTACCATTTCACGGCACTCCCAATAAGAGTGCATTGAAACAATCGCAACTGGACAGAGTCATATTTCAGTGAGTTAGATGAACACCAAAGGTGGAAAGTAGTCACGTGATCACCTGGATCTTCGTTAGGCTTGGCCTCGAACTTTGGAATGTCCGAAGGCAACTTCATTGGCATATGAGGCCAACGCGGATCGTGACAGATAGGATCATTTAACAACCTTGTCAAATCTGGCAAGTGTAATGTTGCCAGGAATGGTAGTTTGGGTTGTTGATGATAGCCTGGAAAAAAGGGTCCCAGAGTTGGACTGGCACTAGGTTTCCAGGACAAGTTTGGTTGCTGGCTCGAATTCTAGTAGAAACCATGGCCCTGACCAGCGTAAGGATTTTTCATCTGAGGAGACATCATTGGATGATTCCCATGAAGGACATAGGATGTTGGGCATTCATCGTGTTTGACGGACTTTGGGAAGGATTACCACATGCCAGTCCGGATGGGAGGGGCATAGAAGTCTGTCTGGGGTTCCATTGACTGTGGAAAGAATTACCCCAGAACGACATTCCAAAGGAAGGAACAGATCCTTGTCTTGAGTTCCAAGGTCCTAGTATATGTTCCCCCGGCGTAGGAATAGTACCTTGTGCCGGAGTAGACTGTCCAAAAATGGGTGTGCCCCCAGATGGGAAAGCAATGGATGCAAAAGTGTTATTACCAAGCATCCCGTTCCAAATAAACGGAGATGAACCTACCGACAGAGTTTGCGCAGGTGTTCCTTGACTCCCGGCTCCAAATGAACTCGTGTGTGCAGGCTGCCTGGTGGACTGCTGATGCAGACCACCAAGCGAAGGGGACGAAGGAGAGATATGACCTCTAGTGTAAGGAAAATCATTAAAAGGGACAGGAATGCCCCCAAGTTGACCTTGCAGAGTAGCGTTAGAGCTCCCTGCCCCCAGACCTAAAGTCTGTAAAGTGGAGTAAGTGAGTGCAGGACTAGTACCCAAACTAGGCATACCGTATGAAAACGGAGGGCCTCTCGCACTAGGTGTAACAGGAGGTGTGGTTGCCGCGATAGATGGGGACGGTCCACTGTGCGACGTAGTTTTGTTCGAGACCATGGTGGCTTAGACAGATGGCGGCAAGTTAGGAGATGATTCTCCTGTGGTAGCAACGGTGATGGGAATGGAAGAATTCACAGAGGAATTAACAACGTTTGTTGCCATAGCTGTGTGAGGCACTAACATGATTTCATAAAATTGAATTGGCACAATAACTTGCGGCCAAGTATCAGTGGTTGGGGTTTCAACTGAACCAAGATTGGTGATTGATTCCTCTGGGAGTTGTTCGGGTTCAATGGTTTGAAACCTGGTTGCTTCGAAAGACCCTTGTTGTTCTAGCCTCCACCTCAGTGGTGGCGGGGGTGGCTCCAGTATAACCGGCGGCAGGCCCAAAAGCCTTCGTGACCGGCAGAGCCCTGAATCCTCCACGGTGTGAGAAGATCCATGACACGCTATGGTACTCTACATGATCAAATAGTAACACACACTAAAAAAGAATCCCCTATGAGATAAATCAAGCAAACACTAAACTAGTTGGAAGAACAGTTACAACAACCAACACTAGAGCAACTTACCGATGCAAGTGCAACTCAAAAATGGAAGCACCCTCTGGGTATACTCTGCAAAGCATGGCCAGATGTTTGTCCTAGGTACCACGGTATACCCCTGCAGTCACCTGTGTATGTCCCTAAAAATATTGGCAACTAGTTTTCTAGAACGCGAACAACCACTAGGCAGGTACAATCGATAGTCGGGTAGACCACAATGAGCAGGGTATCAAGCCTGAAACCTGTCAAGGGTATCGAGATAAAATGGTCTGGAAGACAACTGAGGACCTCGAACGGATTCGAGACTCACGAAGCCCCGTGGCAAATGCAAACGACGGAATCCCTTAACAAATCCTCGATATGTGTTCTCCACTACACTTGGTCCAGCTTTGGAGGGGTTATCTCCGCTACCTTTCCTTACGCGACCTCGTGTTTAGCCCCTGTGTTAGAGTGGGGTCCCAGATAACTTTCACGTAACTGGACTTCTACACTCCCTATGACAGACTCCAATGTTTGGTTTGAGTGGCCTTGGAGAATTTACTCTCGAACCTATTCCAAGGCCCTAGTCCTGAGCTAGTGTATGAACCCTACCAACAAAAGAGTCTAATAGATTTTAAATTAGCATTGATTTTACTGGGATTTTTTTTTTACGTCACAAGGTATTAAAGTGAAACTGATGGTGTGTAAATACTCAAAGAAAAATGAATAAGAAATGCTTGAAAACAAAAACTTTTACAAAAAATGCAAAAACCAGCAACTTTTCACTAAGAAAGACTTCTTTTCTTTTCGACTTTTCTAAGATTTCATGCAGCAATCATAAAGGAATTTTTCTCAAACTGCGAGCTACTTATGCTCCTAAATGCATTGAAAAAACTTGTGAAAAAAGACTTCTTCCTAGCTACTGATGCAACAACACAATCTTCAAACAAAGAGGCAAATGAAAAAGAGGTAATTTTTTATTTATTTAAGTGTTAAATGAAGCAACAAAGGAAAAATGCCAACAAGCACAAAACCAAGAAAACAAAATAAAATTCTGGCTTAAAGTGCAGATCACAAAGAAACAGAGAAAAGATGCACAAATGGCAATCAAGAAAGCATCGACTCTTACGCTTGTCTAAAAACCATAAAACAAAATCTTTTTCTTTTTATCTTTTCTATCAACAATCAACTAAGAAACAACAGGCTAAAGGTAAGAGGCCCTAACCTACTGACTGTGCAGCCCTAGACTCAAACCCCTGAGAGGAACACTTCTCACCACAGGAGGGGATGACTGCCCCACCCAGGCTGAAAAGCAACTAGTCAAGCCTACGACTGTCACTGAAACAGCACGCATGCAAACGCGTGATGAGCTATAACCGTGGGTGGGTACCCACGGGCAGAACTTGAACAGGCCGCGAGTATGTATAAATGCTAAGATCAAACTAAACACAGGCAACCCAGACCTGGAAGAGGCCTCTGGTATTGACAACCAGGGTCTCCTAGAGGCTTGGATGCTTCTTCTTCAACAAAAAAGAAAAAAATAATTGCAAAAAGAAAACAAACCCAATAAAGCAAACTGAAACAAGATAGTGAACCAGCAAGACTCAAACAACATCCAAAAAGCCCCCTGAGAATGGAAATTCTGACAGGGAAGAGGAGACTACCTCTTAATCTCTCTGAGTCCTACACACTACTGAAACCTCTACAACAAGCGTTCAAACACGGGCTGTATAAGGTTAGGGTGCGGGTTACATGCGTGCAGGCCTTTTGTAGGCCACGTGTACCACTGTGTGTCCCGATAATAAATATCAAGCAAAAGTCAAGGAAAAACTAGTATTAAGAACCAGGTCCCCTGCTAGCTCTGACCTAACAGAAAATAGACAAACAAAGAAACAGAAAATCTACTTCTTTAAACTACCCAAAAACCTCTCTTGAATCCGGAAACCCTAAGAGTATCTATCCCTAGTGGAGTCGCCAATTCTGTTGTTGGGAAATAATACCCTATGGACTAACAAGCTAGGGATAAACTTGCATACAGATCATGACCCTCAATAAATCACTTTTAACCTATCACCCTAAAAATCAAACCCCTTTTTTTTCACACACAAGCATGGAAAAGGCCTACTAACCTTTTTACTGATGTTTGGTGTAGATCCTCCATTTCGCTTTGTCCACTTTCTTACGCTGCTCCTTCCAAAGACAATACTGCAACCAAGACAAAACACTACACATGCATGCTATCTTTATACTTGAGGGTTAGAGATTAAGCATAAATCATATATAAGTCATGCATTGGGATGGGAAAAGTATTCTTTTATTAATCTCAAGATGAATCAACTTACAATAATAATAGAGATCGGTCGCCGCTCCTTGATCCTAATCCTGGGCTCCTCCTCTTCTTTGTCCTCCAACTACTTTTCTTGAATTCTCCTTAGGCTTGAGGAAAGGCTAAAGGGTTGGGACAAACAGATTCGGCAATTGGGCAGAGTTTCTTTTCTATAATTTTCCTCTTTCCAAATAGTACCCCTACCCCTTCTTTTATAGGCTAGAAGGAGCTAGGTTTTTGGACGAACTCTTGGCCATGCATGGCTGGGAGTTTCAGTTAACTGACCCATAGCTTTTTGTCCCGTCGACAACTTTCCTGTTTTTGTGCTTTGTTAGGTAAACGCGGGCTGTAGTAGGCCAGCCAGCGTTCCAACGCATGCAGTGGAGGGTTAGGGCACATGCCACTTGATTTAAGAGGGTTTTCGAGAGTTTATTCATCATGGCTTTGGCAAGGAAGGGATATGAGTTGGCCTGATGCCAGGTAAGCATGTGTGGTGCAATTTAGGGTTATAAAAACTGCCAACAATGGCGACACACTAGTAGAAGCAGTTATCTCTGCCAAACAAAAACAAATTTAGATTAGGAAAGAAAGAATAATTCCAACTCAAAAATAACAACCAGAAAATCGTGTAAACATCATCATTAACCACATCTTCTAGCAATGTTTAAAGGATGAAAACTGATAACAGTCTTAAGACAAGCGAGTCACGATATTAAAGATAAAATCTCCAATACTGTTGACAGAGCCACTGCTGCCAGCAGGCGTTCATAGCCTCGACAGGGTTTCCATTTAACCCACTCTAATATCCATATCCTGCCAAGAAGTTCCAGATCAGAATAAAGGACAAATTAAGGTCAAGAGGTTTCATATTTACGAATTTTCATATACCCGACATTGCTTCGCTGCCAACAGGCCTGTTCAGTACCCCGATGAAGTTGTTTTGGCATTATGCATGCATTTACCCACTGCCAACAGACCTATTCATTATCCCGGTGGGTTTACAAGCACTTCCCACAGCTCTTTTATTGATTTGTTTTATTTTTTAAAGATATATAGTTGAGCGGGGTGACACTGAAAATTACGATATTTTAACATATTTTTTTACAGACCTCATCAGAATTTTTTAGAACTGTCCTTTATCAAGATCCAGAGATGTTTCATTTACAGAATTGACTTTCTAAGGCAGGGAGACATCTTCTGAGTCATTCCCTTAAGGAATAGGGACAGCGTAAAAAGACAATAGATGATCATGACAGGCTTTACTCAAAGATCGAAATTAGTTAACTTCTTTCAAGCAACCAACTTTTTGCCAATACAGATATAAATTTCAGAAGTATACAATTGATGTTTATACAATTTTTAGTAGTCATTTCAGAGAAGGAATTTTCTGTTTTCCTTGTCTGAATAGTTCAGCATGCAGGTATGTGTATAAACTCAAAGAAGAAATCCAAAATCAAAACAGCAATAGAAAAGCAAATAAAAGAAAAATATGCACATAATATACAAGAGTCGTGATCAAGCAAAGTATCTTTTCAGGGCTTGGCCATTCATCGGATAGGTGTCAGGCTGTCCTTCTAGATTCTACAATCGGAAAGAACTGGGACCCAACTTCTCAGTAACAAAAAATGGTCCAAGCCATAAGTTTTGAAATTTCGTGTGCTCTCCCTTTCCTTCATGCGGTTTGTCCCATTTCAAGACGAGATCACCTACTTCGAAGTTCCTATCAGAAGCGGAGTTAGAATCGAACCAGCTTTTAACCAATAATTGATGTTGATCTAACTTATGTTTATCTTGGGCTCTTACCTCTTCTAGCTTCATCAAAGCACTAATTCGGTTTTCCAAAGGGGGACAATCTTCTTCTTGAGTTTTTTGTGATAACTGTAGTGAAGGGAGAAGAATGTGTGGTGGCAGAATTGCTTCTCTGCCATAAACGAGAAAAAAGGGGGAGTTACCTATAGCATATTTTGGTGTTACCCTATCAGCCCACAGCGCATTTAACAGTGCATTGTGCTAGTTTTTGTGATTTTCAGCCACCATTCTCTTGATGATTTTGATCAAGTTCTTATTTGTCGATTTCACCAATCCATTGCCCTGGGGGTAATAGCTAGCGTAATACATCAATTTAATTCCTTTTTCTAAATCGAATTGGCTCATCTCAAGAGACGAAAAATAAGAAACATTGTTGAATACTAAAAAATCAGGTATACCAAAACGAGTAATAATATTCGAATTTAAAAAGGTAATTACTTGACCGGTGTTGACAGTTCTTAATGCGGAAGCTTGAGACCACCGGGTAAAGTAATCTGTGGCTGTTATGATAAACTTATGTTGTTGTGAGGAAGGGGGGTTGATTGGACATATGATATCAAGGCCGCACTGTTGAAAAGGAGAATCTACTGAAACAGGCTACAAAGGAAATGTTGGTTTCTGTAACCGCCCTGATGCTTTCTGGAAAATGGTACACTTACGACAAAAGGCATGGGCGTCTCTAAAAAGTGTGGGCCAGTAATATCTGGCTCTTAAAACCTTATGGGCAGTGGTGTCACCACCAAAATGACCACCAGCTTCTCCTGCATGCAACTCTAGTAAGACTTTTTCTGCTTCGTCCCTCTCAAGACAGCGCATCAGTACATCATCAAAATTTTGACGAAACAGGATACCATTAACCAAATGAAAGGAGGAAGAATTTAATCTTAACGCTCTTCTTTTAGTGGGATCCAGGTGACGGGGGGATGACCCATGTTCAAGAAAAAAATTTATATCGTCATACCATGGACTGACAGAGTTTTGTACGCAATAGATTGCATTTTGGTCGTGTTGTCCTAGGTTTGACGTATCTCTTTCTTCTCGTTGTCCTACGACTGAGTCAGCAACTAACTTGCATAACCCTTGGCCTCTCACTATCTATGCTGGGGTAATTTCTATGTCATACTCCTGCAAGGAGGTTGTTAAGCCCTAATATTGGCTCATTACCACTTAATTGGGGCATATTAGATTAGTAAT
>ML791658.1:396243-407008 GCA_009831015.1 Picea engelmannii
ATCTGGTACTTGAACATTTAAGTGGGGTAAAAGGAGGTTGCCCCCTCGAAGAGGCTTATTATCTGATATTATCTCTTTTTCAAGGCGTTGAGTACTTTTCTTGAAGTTTTTCTATGCTATATTGATGTTTGGTTCTTAACAGAGGTGACCCAGTTAGCCCTCTTTTCCCCTAGTTCTTTCTGCACTAACAGGTTCCTGACGGCTGGGTACGGGACAATGATCTTCATCCTTGATTTTAAAAGATAGGACCGGAAGTGCTTGACTTCTTTAAAAACAATGTAGGCTTGATGATCTACCGTTGGGTAATTAAGTTCAGCACCTTTGAAAGTAGAGCTCATAAAGGCAATGGGTACTTCATTGTTCTCGGCATTCTTTTGGGTTAGGATGGCGGTGTAGGAACAGTCAGAAGCAAAGGTGTAGAGTGTAAAGTCTTGAGAAAATTCGGGGCTCATGAGAGAAGGAGCATCTATTATGGCCTTCTTTATTGCATTAAAATCTTGATTTTAAAGGGGTCCCCAGTGATATTGGGTTTCTTTCTTAATTAAATTCTGTAAAGGCCTGACCATTTCGGAGAAACTGGGGATGAATCTCCTCACGAAGTTAATCTGGCCTAAGAAAGACTGCATAGATTTTTTGGACGTAGGAGGGGGGAGTTTTGCGATGAATTGATTCCTTTCGAGTTCGATAATCATTCATTCACTCGACACAATAAATCCCAAGAGTTTACCCTGTTCTACTGCAAAAATGGATTTTTTAGGATTCAAGGAAGTGTTGTATTTACGACATCGTTGTAGAATGACTCGTAAGTGAGCTAGATGATCGGTTTTGTTTTTAGAAAATACAGTCACATCATATAAGTAAACTATGATGGACTGATTGATTAGGCCTTGGAAGGCAATATCCATTTCTCTCTAGAAAGTGGCACCAGCATTAATCAATCCAAAGGGCATTTTCCGATAAGCGTAGGTGCCCCATGGGCAATGGATTGTAGTTTTAAGTTAGTCTGGTGGAGACATTAGGACTTGGTTGTAACCCAAGAAACCATCCAGTAAGGATAGCCTCTCAAAACTAGATTCCTGTTGAAGGATCTGTTCCATGGGTGGAACAGGATAGTTGTCTTTATCAGACGCTCTATTAAGGTTTCAGAAATCGACGCATAGTCAGATTTCCTGACTTTTCTTCCGAACAGGAACAAGGTTAGAAACCCATTGAGTGTGCCTAACAGGGAAGATAATCTTAGCATTTAGGAGCTTGTTCAATTCTTTTTTAACGATTGGTTCAAGCTTAGGGTGCATTTTTCTCAATTTTTGTTGAAAGGGTAAGGTTTGGGGTTTCATAGGAATGACATGTTGTATGATGTTAGGGTCGAAAGTTTTAAGGTCATCATACGTACATGCAAAGACATGTTTAAATTCTTTGAACAATTTAATAAATGCATCTTTTTCTTGTTGAGAACACCCCAACCCTATATTAATGCACTGTGGATTGTCATTAGTTCCTAAGTTTACTTTTTCATATGATAATGAGGAACTATTGGTTTTACAGTTGACCGACTTTTTAAATTTATCTTGAAGATCGTAAAACTTTTCTAATCTAACTACAGATTTAGGGATCGAATTTACCATATCCGATGATGATTTAGGAGTTCTGGGATCTGGTATTACCATGAAATCGGGCAAATTGTCGTTGTGAGTGCATTCGTTTATTATCGTGCCTTGAAAGGTTTCTTCCATGTGCAGGAAGCTAATAATCTACTGATCTTCGTCGAAGACTCTCCAGTTTGTGATGTTGTCGGGAACGGATGGCCGAAACAATAGCTCAACGGAGAATGCATCCAGGGATAAGCCTTCTGTAGGAAAGAGTTTGGAAGCTATGTTAGCTAACATATCTGCTTCAGAATTATTTAATCTAGGAATAGAATTTATATTGAAAGCATAAAATTTATTCATTAAATTCCATACCTCGAATTGGTAGATTCTGAGATGCGGAGACAGACAGTGGATAGAATCTCTTACCTGTCTAACCACTGTTTCTGAGTCGCCAAAGACAACCAAATTTTGAATGTTCATATCTAAATATTTTCTGAGACCTTGCAGTAAAGCCTCATATTCTGCAGTGTTATTACTACATTCAAATTCTAGCCTACATGCAATTAATGTTTTGTTACCTGCCAGATTGAAAATAACACAGCCTACACCAGCTCCTTCTCTGGACTTTGACCCGTCGAAATAAAGAGACCAAATTTGATTTTCATCGGGTACATGAGACTGTTGTGTAGAAGCTGCTAGCTGTACATATGCCACAATCTCAGACTATTGTTCTGGGTTGGTGACAGCTGAAGCCTTGGCCATAAAATTGTCGAAAAAGGTATCCATCCCTTGTACTTCAGGTGAATCAGCAGAAGGTGTAAATGGTTCGTTGGGATCGTTCAAATCCATGACCGTGAACTTGAGGTAGCGTTCACGATTTACCTTGATCTTGTTAGGCTTGTCGTTTTCTAGAAGCCACAGGTGAGACCAATCTATCGTGAAATAGCCATGTAGCTGCTCTTACCAGTCCCTGCTTAAAAACAGACCATACACTTCTGGAATATCCACAAAAATAATATCAATAACTTGATGAACTTTGGGGTTAGACGATAATCTTATCAGCACATTTCTTAATTTGCCTATAACTTTTACAGTGGTCTGATCAAGCTGTATGATTTTTAAAGAGGATGGTTCAACTTCGACGTTAATCTTCTGGCATACAGACCATGGCATCACATTGGATGACACTCTTGAGTCCACCATACAATTATGCACATTTCTATTAAAGATTTTGAAAGTTAACAAAAATGGAGGTACATTTTTGCGAGTACTAAGGGTGGTAGCTTGTGGCTTTTTACTCGCAGTTTCTAAAGCTACTTTATCTATATTATTTACATTATTTACATTATTTACAATAAGGCTTCCTTTGTCTTGAGGATCAGGATTATTATTTGTGGAAGTCTTTTGAGGAACTTTGTTCTGCACAACCTTGCTATTGCTTGAATTACCATTTTTGCCATTCTTTGAGATATTTTGTAACATTTTTTGTAGCAGAAATGGAAATTTCAATAACTCATAAACAGAAATGTTGGCCTGTAACTTTTTAAGATCTTAAACTAAGTCATAGTCTAATTCGGGTTTCACATGAATCTATTTAGTCTCGTCTAGTTTAGATTGCTTTGGGGGCGAAGTCATAGTATTTTCGGAAGAAGGTTTGTTTGTTGTCTTACTCCTAGTATTATAGGGATGGACTGTCTCGAAGTTAGCTTGAAAGATGCTATCCGAGAAGTGTCCAAAAATATTTGGAGAAGACTCCTCCTCTTGAACTGTCTCTTGTTCAACTACCTCCTCAGGATTCTCAGGAGGAATCAAGTTATCCTGGGCTTCTAGAATCATTTGAAGGGGGGATTGCAGACTTTCTAGATTAAGTCCCTCGGTGGTAGGATTAGGTTGGTTGGTGGGAAAAGGCTTCCGGAACGGGGATTTGTAAGGTCCTTTGCTCGAAGAAGCTTCTTCGGTCGTCCTTTTCAAGTCTATAACTTGATTCGACAATTTTTGAATGAATTTAGTTAAGTTTTCTAAATCAGAGATTTCGGGTTGTGTTTTACTCTGAGTAGGTCTAGGGAGGATTTCGATCTTCTTTTTGGAAGATGAACTAGTCTTTGTTTCATTGCTAGTAGAGTCTTTAAGACTAAGTATGCCATTTTCAATCTGGCTGGCCTCCTTGAAGGCTTCTAACAACGTGGCTTTCTTAGATCGTTTAACCCAAATAGCTATACTTTGATGAAAAGCTTTAGTGTAGTATGCTATTATAAGATTCTCAACAGGCATGGAGTCTGTAGGGATTCGGTTCTTAAGTGTTAAGAATCTTTGATTGAAGTCTTTAAATTTCTCTTTAGAGTTCATTCTTAAGTTAGAAAGATCCATGACTAGGACTTTCGGAGGCTTACCATCTCCAAACTTTTCCAAAAAGCATGACTCGAACTTTTCCCAGGACATAATGGTATGGGGTTGCTGGGAAAAGTACCATGTAGAGGCATTTCCCTCGAAAGTATAAGGGAACAACCTACAAACTATGTCTTCATGCTCAACATTGCGGAGTCTTATGGCTAACATAAACTTTTTAATATGATCTTCAACGATCTATTTTGAGTCAAGGTCAAACTTGGGAAGCCACTTCTCTGAATTCTTGGGTAAGGGATGTTGAGCTCCAGGTATAGCTACGACATCCTGGTTGAGCCAAGGTCTAGCAGGGTTTTTCTGATTGTCCATTGGTGTAGTGGGTGTGGAAGGCTGAGAGGGGAACTGCCTTCATCAGAAGAATCTCTTCTAGAAGAGGAAGGAGATGATGGAGGTGGTGAGGGAGGTATTCCAGATCCCCCTACAACAAAAGTGAGGATTGGATCTGTAGGGTTCATAGTGAGGTTAGTGCCTCCGAGTTGTTCTCTGATATCAGAGAAATCTAAAGGTTGGTCCAAAGTTCGATTTGGTTTCCTTAAACGGGCTAAGGCACTATGAGTTCTTATGAGAGATTGGCGGACAATCTCTTGAATGTCACCACCTATAGGATTTGGGGTTGTTGGCTCAACTGTGATCCGTGGATCATTGTTTGATGTAGTTGTTGTTTGAGGGGGAATGTTATCGTTTGAATGACTTCTTGTCACTACAGGTGAGCGATTAGGTGGTGGAGGAGTCTTACAACCACCTCGTGCCATTAATTAATTTCATGCCCTCCTTCTAGCGCCATTTGTTGATGGGAGAAATTGATCGTCCGTCAACTGGAAGAGTGGATCCGGTCCAGGGTTGTCTAAATAACCCAAGCCGTTTGGGATAATCCACCCTGACGGGTTTAGCGGCTCCGTTAGCCAATCTAAGTCCTAAGGAAACAAACGAAAACTACTCTAAACTAACTAATCTAAATAAAAATAACAATTAAAGCAAACTAATAAACAAATCTAAACTACTAATATATACAATTTACTAACTAATACTACACAACTATAATTCCATAAAATTAAATGTTCAATTACTAACAGAGTCAAATTTAATTACAAATGTACAATATTTACAAATTACAGATTTGGATGAAAACCTGCAAAACTCATTTGTAATCTGTCCTAAGACTGCGAGACTATTGGTTTTTTTTATTTTATTTTATAATTTTATGAAAAAGAAATAAAATAAAAACTAATATAATATAAGCAACCAAAATAATAACCCTAACTATGAATCTAAACTAATATATTTCTCTGAACTACTTAAATAACAATAATAAACTAACTATTAAATGATAAATAGCACACTGACCTGAAGAAACGCTCCAGGTTTTGTCCTGTATGCAATGATTGTCTTAGCTGATCGGAGGGAGGAAACCCGCACCAGATTATCCATGAGCTCCTTGTAAACTAGAAGCTGTTGTGCTCTTCAAAAATAATTACAGGACAAACAAGACATAAAAATTTACAACAATCTTATGATTTATAAATCTTCACAGTTAGATAAATCTACATGCAAAGATCTACACAAAATGATTCAATTAACGAAGAAGAGAAATATATAATTCATTAATTGAAACAAAGTAATTACTGTATTTTAAAAATAGGAGAGATCATATACAGACAGCGTATAAATCAAATCACATCAACATGCAAAGAATTATTATAGCTAAAGTAGTCGATAATTAATTGCCAACTGATATGCAAAAACTTGAAACAAAAGTTTGATATATTGAAAGCAAAAGTTGTTATAAGACATCAACTTTTGTCTCAGTCTGAATCATAAATCCATAGTCTGGTTCTCCTGCAGTGAGGATGATGATTATTAAAAAAAATAAGTATTTAAAGACCTCCCACAGGGTAAAGCATCCCTGTGGGAGTTATCAAAACAATTTACAGGAAATCTGGGATGATATCCCAAGTCTGACTAAACTAACAACCTAAAAAAACATATCCAAAGTATCTCCCAAACTGCTAGAACATGCCCAATTGATCATGGTAATTCATATGCACCTGAACAAGGACCAGAATAGACAATATTAGAAGATATTTCATTAATAAAATTGACAAAAATCTAATTTCTAAGACTAGCTACAGAATCTTGTGATCCTGTAGTTGATCTAAATTGAACCTAGGATCATTTCAAAATCAATTCGAATCTTAGAAAATACATTCAAACTATTGAAAAAATATTTTATTGCTAACAACATCATTCAAATCAACACTTGTATGTAAACTAAATCGTATTCAATCAAATGATAGTAGAGATGGCTGCACTCTGTTTAATTCATTATCGCCAATTCGGGTAAACAGAATCCCTCATATAACTCGACATCAATGAAATTATTTTCATGAACCAATTGAAATTGATACCAGTAGTTGCTTCAGCCACCAAAAAAATCATTGTCGAATCCAAACGAAATCAACAGTATCGTTTTTCAAATTGATATAACTGTATTAACATATACAAACGATCATGCTATTTGCAAATTAAATCAAAACTTGTATGTAAATTGATATCGTAATTGAATTAACTGGTTGATAACAGGGTATGTGGGATTTGTCAAACGTTTGTTATTGCCAATTGGGAGTAGACGGAATTGATTGATAGTCAACGAAATCATCACTTGAATCAATTTCAAAATGGAATATTAGCCGAGTTTTTTATTTGAATTCAACAAAGACGAAATATGTCGATCCGAGCTTAACAAAATCATTTTTGAAAATAAAAACCAACAGAACAACATCAAATCTATTTTCGATGTCAATCAAACTCATACAAACAATTGTGCTAACTCAAGACATGCAGCAATTAAATCAAAACAAATCGAAACAGTTTGGGTTTGACACAATCATTATGAATCAACACAGTTCCACAATTTTGGCAAATAGATCTTTTGCACAGGACAAATGTAATCCAAATCCAAACGAGAATGTAGATTCAATACAAAACGAAATCATTTTTCTAATTTGATAGACTACATTGTATTTATCAAACCAATCTCTAATAATGATACATTCCATTCATAAAAGATCATACCAATTCAATCCTATGAAGTCGTTTCAAAATCAAATCATAAGAACTAAATCAGAGCTGATGACATCTAACCACAACAAAATCGCATTAAATCAAAAGATAACTATGTTCTAATTTTAGCATAAAAATCTCCTGTACAGGTCAGATGCAAACAAAATCTTAGAAAAAGCAAACCCCATTGATTTGGTTAATTCAAACCAATAGAATTATTCAAAACGAATCAAACCCAATGAAAACCAATCAATTGCTAAACTGGGCATGACCAAATCGCATAACCAAATCATAACCATGTCTGACTTTAGTAAAATGAATCTACTGTACAGGATCCACAACATAACCATTTTTTATAATCAAACTATGACAGAGTCATTTCGAATAATGGACAGAGCTAATTGAAAACCAAAACTCAATTCATTATATTAATCCTAGCAATTCATAAAACGAAATTGATATTGAAATTCATACCTGGATAATCAGAAAGYAGCTCGGTCATGATAATTTGGAATTGACAAAGGCTGTTGCTGATTCGACATTCCTAAAGATGATCGAACTAGTGGTTTTTTGTTTCTTTTCATTAGCTTGAAACTTGTCCCTTTCTCTCGACAGTACTGTAACTTGGTTTTCCAATGATTTGATCTTTGATTGCAGTATGGGGACATCAGTGAAATAACACTCTATCCACACATTGCATTGGATACATGATGTTTGTTCAGGCTTTGAAAAACCAGACGAGGTTTTGTTTAAATCACCAAGGGTTTCATTATGTAGCTTGATTCCTGGGTAGTCAGGATTGTCCTTTAGGCATGGGGGAAAATTAGATACAAAGTCATAGGGTTGTTCGGTGAATAAGCCATGGGATTAAGGGTACTCTCCAGCTAGGAAGCGCTCGATATCAGAGTTTGAGTCCTCGCTCAGAACTATGGGATTTTGATCGATATTAGGCCTAGGTTTATTCTGAGCAAGTCTCAATATCAATTGAGCGTTCTTCTTACCCTTGCTATCGACAGTAGGATTACCTTTAACTTTATTACTCACAGGCTTCTTGACAGCCTGAGTCTTGTTTGTTATGATGTTGGGTAGGTCGATATCAGAGCAAGCCGAGGGTTTGGCAGGGGGAAGTAGGACATGGAAAGGCACGGGTGGACCGACCATAGTCTCACTAACCACGGCTTTATCGATTTGGACAACCTCTGAATCAACAAAGCCATTTTAGGATAGAAAAGCTTGCCAATTATCGCCATGAAGGTTTAAATGATGGACGACGATGAGTCTAATCAAACCATGGTGAAACAAGCTACTGTCATCCTTCTCACGTTTAAACATTTTAGCCATTTTGTAAAGACTACGTAGGAAGTAAAATGGCATGTTCAATGGATAACCCATGAAATTCATCAACAACCGGAGGTGATAAAGAAAAACCAATCCATACCGACCTTCACAGGTCATGAATTGTTTAACCATTATCAAAAGATCATACCATCTGGGTTTAAGGGTGGAAATAGGCATACCTCTATCACAGTATGTAACCTTTCGTGATACGAATAGTAATGGCCACGACACCTCATCAACTTTGGAGTTTTTAAGCCACCGCTGGCCCGTGGCTGCTAGTCCTGTAGCAGAGCTAATGAATTCTTCATTGAGTTCGAGATGAATGTCACCTACTTTAGCCCTACACCCATCAAAGGTAAGGGTGAATTACTGTGCAACAAAAATATTGAAACCCTCGAACCTCTGTATAAACACGAGCCAACCATTCTCTTCTAAATTCTTACGGGCGTTATCAAAGAGTAACAGAGCTTGACTACCATTTGGCTCAATTCGCACCACTGATGCCATAGACAGGAGCACACGGTGAGTGATGTGAATGGGACAGGGTTTGAACACATCCTACGCAGGGGCAGAATGCTCACAGGCTCACCCGAAACTAGCAAATATGAAACAGGGATAGGGGAAGACATTAATGACATATCGTGCAAAGGTGGTGGAGCTAGTTCACTACATGCGAAACAGTCATAGCTACAGTACAACCGCCGGCGCAAATAGAAATTCAACCCACTATTGTATAGGTTAACAATTATGCCATTCAATCAACCAATGAAATCAATGGTAAGTAGATTAAACATTCGCACGAGCAATAGTTATAGTTTCAAAACCAAAGCAATAAATCAAAATCGCACCAAAGGTTTAATTTATATGAACTCTGTGTTGTATGAAATGATTTATGCCAAGGGTTTTGCCACAACACATGTGTTTTTATGAAATCAATGTGCCAAGTGAATTGATCAAAGAACATATAAATCCAAATCACCAATGCATCATAAACTTGATCAAAAGAATATCACCACAGTCTTGTAAACGAAGTCTCATTAACGAATAAGAATGTCAAAAGAATAATGATCTTGAAATCTTGTCAATTGATAAACAAATTCAAAAACATGATGAGCATATAAACAAGAGTGATCATAACAATCCAGTAACGATTTTAATGTGGCTTCGCAAATCAAGTTTTCACGCTTTTAGTCGTGAAAACAAGAACAAAGCTAAGTGTGCAAATGCATATAAAACAATAGTTTTGTTTCGTTGAAGAGATTATGACAAAATCAAAGTTTGCAAAACACTGTTGTAGGCAGCTTATAAGGACAGTATGAAAATGTTAATTGGCTGCCAACACCTTCTTAGTTAGTGTCATTAAAGGTGTTGCTATTCTTCCATAGTTCCGAACAAACTTGTGGTAGTAACCTATCAAACCCAAAAATCCTCTAAGATTCTTCAATGTTTTGGGAATCGGCCAGTCCATCATGGCCTTAATCCTGTTAGGGTCTAGCTTGACACCTTCATGAGATACAATATGACCCAAATACTCTACCTCCTTTACTCCAAAGAAACATTTGGATGGTTTGGCATATAGTTGTTGCTCCTTTAGTAGTTGTAGCACCTTGTCAACATGTCGTACATGATCCTCCCAAGACTTGCTATAGATTAGTATATCATCAAAAAATATTAACACAAATTTTTGAAGGAAGGGATTGAAAATGGAATTCATCAACCCTTGGAATGTGGAATGTGCATTTGTAAGGCCAAAATGCATGACCAAAAATTCATAATGGCCTTCATGAGTTTGGAATGTTGTTTTTGGGATATCTTCTTTCTTCATTCTGATTTTATGATACCTTGAATGGAGATCCAATTTTTTGAAATAGATTACTCCATGTAGTTCATCTAACAATTCATCAATGATGAGAATGTGAAACTTATCTTTAATAGTGATCTTGTTGAGCTCTCTATAATCTGGACACATACGCCATGAGCTATCTTTCTTGAATACCATTATCTTTATGGCCTGATGTTAGGAGGAACACTCCCAGGAATTAGGTTAATTTCATGATCATGATTTCAAGTGGGTGGAAGACCTTTGGGAATATCTTCAAATACTTTGGAATTCTTATCAATGATCCTTTGGAGATATTGAGGAATAGATGCCTTAGATGTTTGAACATCTAGTGAGCATAGTTGTGCAATAATGCCTTGATTCCCCTTTTTCAATAAGTTTGTCATGCCGTTAGAGATTATCACCTCACTGGGTTTCCCTATGATACCTCTTAACTCAATTTCTTTTCCTTCGAATGAAAATTTCATGAAAAGTTCTTGAAAATTAAAAGCCATTGTTCCTAATGATTACAACCATTGGATTCCTAGTACAACAT
>ML791659.1:16061-31313 GCA_009831015.1 Picea engelmannii
AAAAAAAAAAAAAAAAAAACCCACTTAAGCTGATGTGAGTCTTCGTAAGGTGTGTAGGGTAAAATAAAGAGATTAAGAAATTAATGCAAATAGGTGGTTGTGAATTTGAAAAGAAGAAATTATTTAGTTAACTAATGGGAGATTAAAAGAAAAATATATATATATATATATGAATTTAAAAAAAAATATAATGAAAAAGATGCTTAGCGCCTTTACCTTATTGAGTTTTCAAAAAATAAAAAAAATAAATAAATAAATAAAAGGGGGGAAAACTTAAAAGAAATAGGATTTAGGGTTTTTGAAGGGAAAAAAAAAACTAAAAGGGGATTAGGTCAAATGGAGGATAAAAGAAAGGAGGTGGGGGAAAAGAATGGGGGGATCTTCTATGAGGTATTGTTATGCTGCCCAAATTTCAAACTGGACTGATTGCTTGTGATGGGTTGGGGATTTTGTCAGTTGACTTGAGTGGTAGCTTAGCCTTGGAGGCGAGCTGGGAAGCTAGATACTGTCTGGATTGTGTGTGGCCCCTTTGCGGCTCGGGGGGATGAGGGGGAAGCAGAGTACCCCTAGTGTTTGGCTGGGAGGTACCGGTGCAGTCTCTACGGTCGGCAAGCAACAAGGCAATGGAGCAGCGAGGAGCACATGAGTTCATTGCGGCAAGCAACAAGGCAACGATATTCTCATGTACTTAGTAGAGTAGTGTGCTTAGTTATTCACGGCTGAGATTATGATTATATGGATGTAAAATGTCTTTTCCTCATCCTTTAAACTCTGAAGATTCTCATTTTTATAATTAGTTCAGTTTAGGGTTCCTAGTAAATTGTTTTGGGTTATGGTTATTTCATTTTTTTTTATACTGGTACAATTTTAGGGTTGGGTAAATTTGTATGGGGCTTAAGGTTATTTCGTTTTCTTCTTTATATGGCTCAGTTTATGGTTTCTAGAAAATTTGGTTGGGTGTATGGTTACTGTATTTGGTATGGGCGTTTTCTTTATATGAATGGGGGCGTTCCATATTTCTGAGGCTGTATTATATAGCACAGGGGTGTTTTTATATTCAGCGGTCGTTTCTAATGTTAATGGGGGGCGTCTGATGTTATTGTGGGCGTTTCCATATTAACGGGGGCATGCTGGTATTCACATGAGGAAAAATGTTGACATCTCATTGCTCAACATCATATTTTTCCATTGTAATGTCTTCATAGATGCGTTAACAGTTAGGGCTTTGGATGTATGGCGACCAATGTTAGGATTTGTCTCCGTTGAGGGTTTGACCAAGTAGAGAATTTCAAACTAGTTACAAATATTTGTTTTAGTTACAAATCTTTGTTGAGACCTGTGATTTTGACGTCTCTATTATATAGTGAAACATTTTGATAATTCAACTGTTACTCGACTCCCTGTTCTCATTCTCAACGTTTTTATATATTCAAGAGACAATTAAACACGTTTTCTTTTCCAACTCAGCATTTTCTTGAAACTTTTAATAAAATACTACCATCTGATTTGACCTTTTATTAAAAAAAAATCAATTTCAATTGATCTTTGGTCTACTTTCATGAAATCTGTGTATGCGTGAAGTTGGTGTCTTTGTAACAGTCTTTTTGGAACACTGAAGTACTTCCTATACTATTGAATGTGCCTTTTTTTTGGAATAGTGAAGAACTTGTATGTTTTGCTATAAGCTATTTATTTATTCAATATATTTAATTGTTTTCATTTATGTTATTACCAATAATAATATTAATGTATAATATATGTTCATTAATGTTGTGGACATATTTTTCATAAACTAAAATATAGCTAATAGATGAATTACCTTCTGCATTGAGTTGGAGTAGATTAATCATCTTTAAATTTGTTTTCCGATTATCGAAATATCATTGCAACCATTCTCTTTATTAGTGGCAACGATTTCTTAACATCATGTTTACATTGTAAAATAGCTGTAAAGTTTCAGATTCTTTTGTTCTTCCATATTTGTTGAATTATATTTTTCTCAAATACCAATTCACCCATCTCAATTTTTGTGGGTGTTACAATTTCGGTGGGCGGTTGGTTTTAAATGTGGGCAATTCGTCCTGGTCAAAGAGTCTGGAAATTCATTTTATAATTGTTGTAACTTGCAATTCATTTTTTTTTATGGTTACTGCCAATTTGTCCTGGTCAAAGAGTCTGGCAATTCGTTTTATAATTGTTGTAACTTGCAATTCATTTTTTCTGGTTACTGCCAATTCGTCCTGGTAAAAGAGTTTTGGCGATTCATTTTATACTGTGTAGCATGGTTCCCTCTGTCTCAATTTCATTTCTGACATTTTCTCATGAGCAAAAAGGTCACCCTTACAATTCTGGTAACTTGAAATTGCAGCATGTCGTTCCCGGTTGTCCATGCCCGCATCTTTTAATTCTAAAACCCTAAGTTCCAGCTGTGCGTGGGAGGGGAAAAACCTTCTGGCATGCCTTTGACAGACTGGGCAAACCTTTTTCTCACGTTGACAGTTGTTTGCTACTGGGTCGTGAGCTTGACTGGTATCCCTTCCCTTTGGAACCGAATTATCCACCACTCCCCTATTTTGGACGTTATTATTTAGGTCTTGTAACCAGCACCTTTGGCCGCGCTGTTTTCGGAGAGGTATTCCCGATGAATGGCTGCAGCCAGCGGCATTGTGCTAGACCGTATGCTAGGTGCCATTTAGGGTTTGTGTTCCATGCCCTTCGCATTTTTTTGGGATCTTGAAGAGTATGGGTAAGTCGTGTTGGATGGTATTATATCTTAGAATGGAATAGTCTTGATTTTCTCCCATAAAAGCATGACATTATTATTCTATTGATTTTAATGAAATGAAATGTGATATCACGTGATGCTAATATTTATGGTATTAGGGTGTTGATCACTATAAAATAGCACTTGATGTTAATACTTGCAGTCAAGATTAATGATAATGTTATTATGGCTCTTGTAATGATAAAAGTAATGCCACACTTACGGTTAATGCTTATGGTCAGGTTAATATAAATTGTTAGTTAATTAATGGTAATGATTATTAATTTAGACTGTGAGGATATTAATGTTTATTCGAATGATTATGGAGAACGTAAGTTTATAAGGTTTAATTAGATGCAACAAGTTGTAGTTTAGTTCGATTGAAGGAAGAAGTTGATTATTTGTAATCCTTATTGATTTTGATCATGAGATTATTGTTATTAATCTTTTGGTTTGTTAATTATTATTGTAATGGTTTTTAGAGTAGTTGGGTCTAATTGAAGGAAGAAGTTGAATAATTGTCATTCTAATTGATTTGAGAATGAGGTTATTGTTAATAATGTTTTGGTTGTTAATTATTAATGTAATGGTTTTTTAGGGTAGTTTAGTTCGATGAAGGAAGTTGATTAATTGTAATTTTTATTGATTTTGATAAGGAGATTATAGTTATTAATCTTTTGGTTTGTTAATTATTATTGTAATGGTTTTTAGGGTAGTCTAGTTCTACTTGAAGGAAGAAGTTGAAACTTGGGGTAATTTTAGCATGGGAATAACACTTAAAAATAAGGTGAGGTTATTCTACAAAGTTAATGGGGTATAAGTGTAACATGTTCATTATGTCAGGACAACGTTATCATACATTTAGTGGTTATTGATAAACTTATGTGGTGTAATGTCCTTGAATAAGCACAAAGACTATTATGATTTAGTAAAAGGGTTTCTTGTCCATTTATATAATGCGGAACTGGGTGGGTCGTTGTCTGACTCCTTCTGCCTTGCGCCTTCCCTATAAGTTGTGGTCGTGTGTTTACTTACTGTCGTACTTGGAGGCGTCATTTAATTACTGGGTCAGTTGTGTCGGGCGGGATGTAGCCACCTCCACGTAGCCTAGTGTGTATGGGTGGGTGTCTGATTATTTTACTGTGTAAGGAATCCAGTGTCGTATCAAGAGTCTCAGGCCCTTTAAAGGCAGGGTTTCCACTCTTGCGACACACCTGACAGAGGTTACTATTTTCTGCCTGAGCAGTCGGCCAGGAGCCTGTCTGACCTTCTCTCTCTCCGGAGCAGAGGACTAAGATTAAACGCCCTGCTTTCCTGTGCAGAAATAGTATAACCTACTGTTATGGATTCTTCCTTATGTCTATGTCTCATATATGATTGTAGTTGCCTGTGTAGGTCGTATGTCATCATGTTGTATTCATCTTTCTTGCATCTTGTTAGTCGTCAGGTGGGGACGTAGAGTCAAAGGTGTCTGTCTCTTTTTACACGCGCGCACACACATCACGTCTAATTCAAAAAAACAAATTCACACATGTTATCAGCATTGTTGTCGTAACGAGGAGCTCGTTACAAGTAGAGTATCCCTAGCGATTAGCTGGGAGGTACCGGTGAGCTCTCTACGGTCGGCGAGCAGGAGCGACATGGAGCACGGGATGCGACACGGAGCGCGAGACGTCATCCGAAGCAGGAAAAAGGCAACGATATGATTTTTATTTCGGGTAGAGTAGGAAGCATCAGACATATGGTTAGATCTGCATGTGTTTTAATGGGTAAACTGATTCTAGTTTTATGACTGAGTTTTATCGCCTGGATGTATGACTGTGCATTGATGGTCCTTCCCTTCCTTTTATTTTAAATTTGTAGACTGTGTTGATTTTCCTCCACTTGGTAGCTGCGGATGTCAATAACCCTTCTCAGCATTGCTGTTATACATCTCTGCATTTGTGTTTTTGGATAAAATATTTCTATGATGAAGTTCGTTGGAAATTGTAAAGATTTTCTATGCACTGTTGAAATGAAGTTTGTTGGAAATTGTAATGAGCTTTAGGAATGAGATTTTACGCTCTGAGATTTACTTACTGACCGTTATACTCAGATATGGCAATAAGGCCTTTGTTGAATGAAAGGTTGTGAGTTATTAAATTTTTAAAAAACCTATTGTCCCTTACCTCTGCGAATGAAATGATTTACCTCTGTTTTTATTAGATAAGAAAGAAAAATTTGATTTCGTTCCTAGATGGGCGAATCGCGCATCCCTCAGGCCTGCAGAATTCGTTGGGTTCTGCGTTTCTTTTCAGTTTTACCCACCTGTTATCTCAGCGCGTGGATACCCTCAGCCGAATGTTCACCACTCACGAGGTGGGATCCTTTTAAACCGTCCTCACGCAGTTGATAATTTTTCATTTCCTTTGGGGTTCCTTCCAATACCTTCCTCACGTTGTTGACAAATTCCGTTGTTGTTGATGTTAACTCTGTATGAAATAATTTTTTTGAATGCATCTAGGTAAACAATTTGGTTTAGTCTTTCGTCTTGCTTTGGTTGGGTGCTGCATTTGACATGACCTGTATCGATAGGTTGTTGTGAGAGACTCCAGGTTATAGGGTCGAGTCTTGTTGTGTGTAGGCTGATTGTTTTTGGTTTAGAAACAGTGTGCTATCCCTGATGGTACGCACCAGCGTTCATTCGCCCAGCGAGCCGTGTACAGTCTCAACCCTGCATCTTCCCAGTTTAAATTTCGTGTACCTTCACCTCGGCCAGCATGACATATGACAGTGTATAGATTTTAACGATATGATTTCAGTAGGATATTGCCCAATGATTTTTGGAGCTTGGGTAGTTTTTCCAACTTACTTTTCACTTTTGAAGACTGACAGGTATGATTTTATATTTTGATTCTGATGGAATAACACCGAATGTTAGCGTTAGACCAGGGATAGTTACCCTTCGGCATTAGAATTCATTTAATTTTTTGACTGACCGGTGTAATTTTTATCATCCTTTGATCTAAAATTTTAGCACAGGGCGTTAGCGCTGGACAGAGGGTAGTTAACCCGATAGTACCAAAATACATTAATATATTCCTATATTTTGAAGGTCCCACTAGTAGTGCCCAAAACACTATATATATAATTATATTTATAGCTTAACAGAATGCTGAATAGACCGGGTGGTTGTAGCTGTAGTGACTATGTTAACATAACCTATAATGGCGTGGATTTTCTTGAAATAGAATCATTCGATTACCGTGGGACAATGCCCCTTGTTCTTTCAACCAGAAATTATTATACATTTTTGTTTCGACACTTGTGCAGCTGTGAATTAATCACCAAAACCTATGTGCTAAGAAGCCTGCCATTTAAATTAAGAAAGTGATTTATTTATTTTATTATTTAATAATAAAGGAATTCGTTGAAGTATCATTTAAGGAAGGAGATGGTTATGGTTAGATAGTAGATGTAGATTATTAAGGTTATTGTAATGTCATTACAATATATTATTGTAAACGTAACGTAAGGAAATGTTATTGTAATGTTAGCATAGTATGCTATTGTGATGTTATTACATGGTATCATAATGAATGTAAAGTAACAGTGAAGGTAAAGTAACGTTGTGTATGAATCATCTTATGATGGAATGTAATGAATTATAATGGAGGAATTTGGTTATGCATTTTTAGTTATGTAAAGAAAAGATTTATTCCTTCATCTAATCATTTAAGAAGGGTTTTATTCTTTTATTTATTCATTTAAATAAAAGGTTTATTCTTTTAGTTGTTTACCTAAATACAGGATTGATTCTTTTTATGCATTTATTAAAGATGGGTTGTTTAAGTTATTACGACTTGGAATCTTGCTTTTAAATTGTTAAACCCTTAATGTAGATTGGTTCTTAATGCTAAATTAAAGTTTACATGTTGACTTGTTGAGTTCTTAAATGAGTTCAATACTAACAAAAATTTGTAATCGACAAATTGATTTATGGCCCGCCATCAGGATGTAAAACTAAAATAAACTTGGAACGGTTCAGAGACTGGTAATTAGCATCCATTAGATCTTAGATGGTGACCTTTAGCCATAATTATTGGTTGGGTAGTTGATGAGGTTGTATTTAGCTTACGCTTTCCTATGAGGATGGTCATTCTTTAACCCTTATGGTACTTTGTAATCATTTCATTGTTTGGTCTGCTTGTGTCGGGCGGGATGTAGACACCTCCATGTAGCCTAGTATATGAGTCTATGTGAGTGATTATTTTTGTGTAAAGAATCATGTGCCGTATCAAGAGTCTTGATCCCTTTAAAGGCAGGGTTTCCACTCTTGCGACACACCTGAAGAAGATTACTAGTTTCTACCTGAGCAGTCATCCAGGAGCCTATCTGACCTTCTCTCTCTCCGGAGCAGAGAACTAAGATTAAACACCCTTCTTTCCTCTGCAGAAATAGTAAAATCTACTACTATGGATTCTTCCTTCTGTGTTCGTACTGTGCATAACCCAGTGTGTCGTTAAATGCTTGTGGTTACCTGTTGTGCGCCTTATGTCTAGGGACGTTTATTGCTTGTTGTTACTGTGGTATGTCATATGTCGTCTTGTTGTGTTCGTCTTGCTTGCGTCTTGTTCGTAGTCGGGATACTAGTTTCTGCCTGAGTAGTCAGCCAAGAGCCTATCTGAACTTCTCTCTCTCCGGAGCAGAGGACTAATATTAAACGCCCTGCTTTCCTATGCAGAAATAGTAAAATCCACTGTTATGGATTCTTCCTTATGTCTATGTCATTTATATGTGTGCAGTTACTTGTTGTGTGCCTTGTGTTCTCTTGTTGTGATCATCATGGTTTCATCTTGTTAGTCGTCAGGTGGTGACGTAGAGTCAAGTATGTTTGTTTCCTCTTTACACGCGCACACACCTTAAAAAAAAAAACCTGTCACAGAGATGTTGTCGTAACGAGGAGGCTCTTTACATTTAGAAGACAAACAGGATAATTGGAGATTGAAACACAGTGTGATTTGGATGGGAAAGGGCGATGAGAGCAACAAAATTTTCCAATACTATTCTAAAGGGAGGATAATGGATAAAATGATCTAGATCATGAATAAAAATTAAGGTCAGGATGTTTATAATTTTGAGGATCTGGCAAGACTAGGGAAGAGCCATTTCTCCTCCCTATTTAAAGCAAACAATCGATCTTCAATGGATGAAATAGTAAGAATGGATATTTTCTTTCTAAGGTTTGTTGAAGAGGATGCCAATACAGGTATAATGGAGGAAGTATCTGAAGACAATATCAATGAATTACTCCTTGGATTTCAATGAGATAAGATCCCTAGTCTAGACAGCTAGACAATAGAGTTTTTTCTAGGCCTCTATGAGATAATCGGGAAATATGCATTATAGGTAGTAGAATAATCCAAGAAGGAAGGGAATATTCATTCCCCACTAAACTCAACCTTCATATCCCTCATCCCAAAAATGGATAACCCACATTACTTTGAGGATTTCCATCAAATCTCCCTATGTAATGTAATTTATAAAGTGATAGTGAAAAATATTGCCAAAAGGTTAAAGCCAATTATTTTGGCATCTATCTCTGAGGAACAATTTTATTTTTTGGAAGGAAGGCAGGTTCATGAGGCCACTACAAGGAAAATAACCTATATAGAAGGTTATAGTGGAGGATTTTGGTGTTAAAAATTTGACAAAAAAATTCAAAAAAACCTCCGCGAAAACATCCATTTTTGGTAGTGGATGATTTTGTGGAGATTATAACAGAACTTCATTATAACTAAAAAAAATTGGGTGGGTGGAGGTTGTAGTAGATGTTTTTCCATGAAATGCACTTCAAAGGACATATGCATCTGTTTTCTTAAAACATTAACACATTGATGCTTACATTGCACAATAGGCACCAGGGGAATCCTAAAATATTGGAGCCTCAATGTATTTATAGAAACTACAACCCACTTATTTAATAACAAAACGAATTAATTGAATCTATACTAATATCCAATGTGTTCTTTAACTTAAAGCCCCGGTGCTCACATGTCAACCAAAGCACCAGGGTTGTCCAAGAAATATGGGGCACTAGTGATCTTATAAACACAAATGCACCAGTGCGTTAATAGGAATAAAGCACTAGCAAAATCAATAATAACATGCACTAGTGCGTTAAAAAATAAACAGGATTGGTGCATGATATCCAAAATTCTTTGATGAAAACTCATAAAAGAGAATTATCAGTGCGTTTATAAATTGAATGCACTGATAAGTCGTATTATTATTATAGTTTTTGGTTAAAATATTGTTAATATCGGTGCTTTTTGAATTTATCTCAACACTGGTGCGTATTATGTTACAACACTAATGCATTTTATAATTAAAGATAACGATGATTTTTATCATTGAATGCACAAGTTGTCATTTTTTCTTTTCAGAAGCATCGACCTGTGACAGTGCACAATTATTGTTATTTTTTAATTCCATTATTTATCATAAAATTGACATATATCTTATAATAGTATTCATATAAATTAAATTTTGATTAGTGCATTTGGATATCATGTTTGAATTATATTGTTATATCATCATTGTTCAGATCTCATCATTATAACATTTATGCAGCAATACATTTATTCAACGATATAACATTAAAAAGGAACATTGGACAACATAAACGAATAAAACAAAACATATTTTATTATATATGAATAAGAGGATCTTTGTCATACAAAATGTGACCATTATTGGTAACCCCTTGTCTTTGAATTGGGATAGTACCATGTCCATTACATTAACCAAAATGTTTTATTTTCACAAACAATTATTTCAAAAAATACAACAACTTCCATTGATATCCAAATATATTGATCATCATTCTTCATTGGAACTGTTGTCAGATGTGCTCAAGTTACTTCCATGACTTGGGTTATTTGGTCAAATGTTTTGTTGTTTGGTTCAATTATTTTCCTCTTCTTCAAATGAATCAATCTACAAAAGTAAAAATAAAGTGTAATGAGTGTATCTGCATTGGTGAAAATAATGAAAATTGCAATAAATAATATACATGAATGTAAATTGAAAAGCTACATACCATTCCAAGAATTGAGTCCTAAAATATACACATTTTTTCAAAACCAAATCTCATTCCTTCATTCAACAAGTCTTTTTTGGCACATTTACATACTTTATTTCCTACAGTTTTAATATACCCCATAATAAATTATAGATTTAATATAAAAAAAAATAGTTCCATTAATTATAAAACGAGAGAACTAAAAAAACATAGATACTTACAAATTCCACAATTAATTTTTGATATGTCAGCATATACTCACAACCCTTACTTAGCCCAATGCCAATCAATTCTTGAGATGGATCTTCTTTTTATGTTAGAACTGATTTCAATACATTCAAGGATGGTTGTTGTAAAACAACTTAAAATATACAAAAATGAAATCTTAAGTTAATGTTATAAGAAAATAAAAATTACTCAAAAAATTTGCTATCAACCCTTTTCTTCCTTGTCGTCCTGTTTTATGTGTTAAATGAGTTCCATATTCTTTCTTTGTGTAAGAAATTACTTGAAAATTAATAATTAATGCTAATTTATTTATTTGTATGTACCTAATAGAAAAAATCAATGATTTCATACATTTGAAGAAAGTTGTTGTTCATATGGCTCCTCGTGCAATGCAATTATGTTGATTTCTTTTACCATCTCCTAAAACACTTTTTTCGACATTCCTACTAGCATATTTTAGATATCAACTTGTTGATCCTTTGGGATTTTCATAATCTTCCTGAAAAAAGTAACATGACAATTAAATATTTTTATATTGATAAACTAAATATAACAAGAATGATACTAAAAAAATATGAATGATTTGTAGTAATATATACATATTCTAGAAAAGAATTTTTATGAATATTACTTTTTGAATAATTATTTTTTGTTCTTTTATGTATTTTCTATTGCAAGTCTGATAGATCTCATTGACCATTTCTCTAGAAATGTTTCATGCAGTTTAGATATAACTTGGTTCTTCAAATCATTGGATTGATTTATGTATTGTAAGTGGAAAGTACGTTTATACATTCATTCCACTATATCCCTCATAGTTTTGTAAAATTTCCCCCCTTTCATTAACTTCTAGTGCGCACCACTCCAGATGAGCTTAGGACCAATTCATCATCATTTACATCTTCTATAATTTTATTTTCTTAGGATGAAATTTCATTCCTTCGTTGTTGGTCCCAGTTGTAGAACATTAAACATATATGAATTAATATATTATTTTGAACATGTTATCTAATATTTTTAATTAAACAATTAATGAAAATTCAAAAAAAAAATATTGAACATAATTTTTTCATTCACATGGTTCACCCTTTTTTTCCATCAAGATTTAACGCTCTTATGCACTTATATCATAAATAATCTTATCAAGATTCATCATTTTATGGATCTGCAGGACACACACTAAGAAATACATATTAGTTAAACTTAGATATACTTCAAACTTATTAATTTTGTATAGAATTTACAAAGAACTTTCCTTTTTAACATATTAATTTTGTATAGAATTTACAAAGAACTTGTATTTTTTTCCTTTCTAGATGTGCTATATTTGTATCCATCAAAGTTTTTGTTACTTGAACTATTTTGATCCATTATTTTATCAATATACAACATGTACCATTCAATACAAAAGATATTAAATATATTTTATAAATAAATCACATAATTTTTGCCAAAAAAAGTATCATGGTGCGCTGTATTACTATTAAAGCACCGGTGCATTACATGTTATCAGACATACTGCTATAAAAAAATATTTAAAAGAACAACAAATTAGAGAGGTGCTAAATATATCATTAATAGAACTGATGTGTTAATGTTAAAAATCCATTGATAAAAAATATTTAAAAAAACATTAAATTAGAATTGTACGATAAGTATCATTAACAACACCACTCCAATTGAAAAAAACAAAAATAAAAAAATACTTTTAACAAATAAATTTACACATCTACGAATGTATTTTTTTAATTATTTGTGGCATAGTCGATTTGTTTGTGTCTATAACTGCACCGGTGTGTTGTATTACATAATACGTACTGATTACCCGAAACTATTTTTTTTAAAAACATGACAGGGTCGAGAGGGTTTGGATCTAATGCATCACATGTCAAACGTATTTTATATGGAAACACAAACCCATTAAATCTAAAAATCTAAAATGAAAAGATATAAATATGAAGTGATATACGGAGTTAAACCATAATTTTAAGTTTTTCCGTCACACAAACAAGATGAAGCAAGGGTTTAAGGTAACTATGATTTTTTTTTTATTTTTTTTTTGAATCACAAAACGCTTCGATTTTTTATTTTCTGAATAATTTTGTTGGTCCAAAAGGGTTTTGAATTAATTAGCATACCCTTCAAATTATAATATTCTGAATAACTTTTCTTTCAAAAGTTTTGATCTGATGCTCCATAGTGCTCCCATGTATGTCTCTCTTGCAAATCTACACTCTGTAAATTTTGGCAAAATAACAAAATATTGAATAGCTTAATATGCATGAAAGAATTTATGAAAATTGGTTCAAATGAATCACCATAGTTACCTTCAAATTCTGATCTTATGAATAAATCATGTTGTTTTAAAGTATTATGTTTCTCTACAATTCTCTCTAGTATGGCTCTATTGCAAATCTTTCCACTGTGATTTTTGGTAAAATAATGAAACAATGAATAGGGTTTTACTATTTCAATGATTTTATGAAATTAGATTTTAAATTCCCACTCATTTTTCAATTGTAAAATAAAAAGTTGCATCCTTTTCTAAATTTTGGAATTTCGGTGTGTTTGTCACTTTAACGCATCGGTAATGATATGTATACAACACACCGGTGCATTTTAAAGTTTTTATTATTATTTGAATTCATGGGATCGGTGCGATGCGTATATAAATGTTGGTGCTTTACAATGTTATAGATGCATTGGTGCATGTTCGTTAAAGTAATGCCTCGTTATGTTTTCAAGGATATCTAATTTTTTATTTACACACAAAATAATATCTTCATCTTAAGTCATTTTTCATGATGCATCCACATGACTTGAATTACATCATAGTATACATTTTGTGATTAAAGTTGTCTTATTCTTAAAAATAATTTACTATTTATTTTACTCAAATGTAGGGAGAGAAGTTTACAATATCAAATGGCCAATTCTTCAAATTCCATTGCATTCCATATTGCTCAAAGTCCATCGCAGATTTCTCCCTTTCCATCTCTAGTAAGATTAGATTTTATTTATACTTTGATTATATAATTGAGTTTTTTTTTGTTATGCATGTCAATCTGAATAAAAATGTATTCAAATTTGCAGGATCTCGATTCAAAATCAAGTTCATATGTAGATAATATTCCATCACTAGTTCAAAAACATCAGAAGCTCTTATCAGGAGTAAACTACCACAAGCAGTCGATAGATGAAAATGGAAAATCACTTTATGCTGCCAATAGTAAAATGTCATCTTCCAGCTACAATATTGGGTCATTGATGGTAATAATTGTTTTGTATAATGTGATTTTAACAAACCAATTTCATTATTCTTACTAATATCATTGATTTACTAATATTAAATATTTGGGAAGATGAAAGCGATGAATACAAAAGTGAAAGGGAGCTTTTGAAAATTAATGGATAAAGGCATTTGATAAAGAGTAAGTGACTTATCGTTTGTCAAATTTATACATAGTAACTATTCAAACTAAACTTCATAATGTATATTTTGATTTGATATGTATATATGTCGATTTAATTTCATGACTGTTATGTATATATGTTGATTTAATTTTATGATTGTTATTTTTTCACTTTTTTATAGGTGCATTTGTTCACTTTTATATGGGCATGTGGACATCTTTTTTGCACATAGGATGTCGACGATGGATGCATGACACAATATTATGGAGTGGAAGTTCAGTTCGACTAATATAGTCATGCTACCCACCAAAATCAAAACCTAATATGAGGGACGTTAAGTTATTTCGAAAAAATACAAGAGATCATTCAGGTGGACATCTCTTCTTTCCAATGTGTTATTTCTATGTGCAAGTGGTGGGACACCTTTGACCAGAATAATGTAAAGGAATATTTCGATAGTGGGATGATATGTATCAACTCTAGAAAGATGTGGGATAAAGCTAAGGATCCTTATGTTTTCCCAAAACACCACAACTATGTTGTTTTTACCCAAATGTGTTGGATAGGGATTGTTGGTTTGTATTAAGACATGACCCTAGATCAAAAAATATTTTTGAGAAAAACAATTTTATCATGCCAAGTGATGAAGATAATGAGGGTGATGACAACAGAGAGTAACATGTACATGTTTTATTTCATCTTTAAAATCATTTTTCTATATATTTTTTATATTCTTTATTTCGCTAATTATATATTTTTATTCATTTTCTAACACAGGAAATGTTAAGTTAATTATAACAAATCTTTGAACAATTTTAGTTGGTTAATAGTCAGTTTGATGTGTAATGTGTTTGTATTTCAAATTATTTGTGATTGCATGGAACAATTTTTATTTGAAAATATGTATATGTCGTTGCATATATTTAAAAATGTTTCATCTTCTTTAAGTATTTCCAATTGTGAAATCGTGAAAAATGTTAAATGTCCAGTTGAACTTTTAATGGGTTATGAAATTTTACTTTTTACGTTGTTATAATTAGATGTAACGATATGGTTGATATCCATACTTAATAGTACAAAATTGTTTAGGATATGTTAACATGATGATTCAAAAATTGACTTTATGTTCATTTATTTTGTAGATTTAAAAGTAAGATTAACAAAAAAATCTGGTTTACAATTTAAAAACTAAATTTATAACATAATTTTGTGATAATTTGGTTTTTAACTAAAGTAGTGTCTATTAATTTACATAATTTTATCATTTCGTTTAAAAATATTTATAAAATTATCCCCCCAATGTTGAGTAAAACCACAATTAATGAAGTAATTTAAAATTTGATAGCAATCAATTTATGAAATAATGATAAAAATAACAATAGGAATATTTTCATCCATAAAAATTTAAATCCAATAGAATCCTTATCATTGGATATCATAACTTTTTATACTAAAAACTTTTAGTGTAGAAGAGTCTATTCAAAAAGGGTAATTAGTACAATGGAAAATAATATTTATTCATATGTAATTTGTTTTTTGAAAAAAAAAAATTAGTTAGAATGATTATTTATAATGAAGTATCTATGAAATTATAGTTTCAACCATATTGAACCTTGTAATTTATAAAAATAAACATGATGATGATAACCATCTTATAACAAACATAAACAACATCTAAAATACCCATTTATATTCACTAGCCAACATCATCTAATTATATATACCTCTAGCACATATAAACACCATTAATTAACTATCACACATATCTAATAATTTAACAGGG
>ML791659.1:31645-45197 GCA_009831015.1 Picea engelmannii
ATATATCATGGACATCTCAAATAACTGTTATAACATATCTAGTCCAACCAGTGGGATAATTTGCATATCTACAACAGTAGTGGAGGCCTAGTCTGTAGTGGAATATCATGGATGATGAATTGGTCATACCTGCTCATTTAGGTGAGGTGAAAAAGGAGGAGAAGGAATATGTATTACTGTAACGACCCTCCTCGTTACGACACCAAACTTCTTATAACAAGTACATATTTTTTTTTTTTGAAAGTGTGTGTGCGTGTGTACAAGGGAAACAAACAGGTTTGACTTTGTGTTGCCACCCGGCGACTAACAAGATGCAACCACGATGAACACAACAAGATGACATAAAGCGCACAAAAAGTAACTGCAAGCATTAAACAACAATCAATTGACCATAAAAAGACTGACTTCCCACCCGTCCTACCCTGCAATGGTTAGGACCTCCAAGACACATAAGCAACGCTCAAGCCCAGGTTCCCATCGATTTTAACCATTTAAGGTCTCAGGGTTGGCGACTGTTATGAGGAACATGGAGGTGTCTACATCCCTCCCGAAAAGCATACCAAGCACATGGAAGGTTTACCAACCAAGTGAAACATTAATTAAAATGGACAAAAACCCTCATCTAATAACTCAGAATAAGTTATTGTACTTAATTCAAGGACATTACACCAAATATGTTTATCAATAACAAATAAAATTACAATAAGGCTGCCATGAAATAATCAACATATTACATTTATATCCCATTAACTTTGCAAAAATAACAATCATCCTACCTCTTATGTGTTAAACCAACAATAAAACCACAATATCATTGCCATACAATGATAACACCATTCATTTAAATCATAAAAACTTTGCAAGAATGACATTCACATTACAAGATAATGACCATTAATAAAGCCAGCTAGGAAATTAGCATCGCTTCTTCCAACCTCCATTGCGAGCCTTGCCACGCATGTCTAATGCGCACAATATCTCAAGGTACAATCTATTAAATGAGCCTCCATTAGTAGACAAGTTACCACCCCTAAAATAAGTACATAGAATTGAGTGCATCTTCCCCATCAACTAAATTGTAATAATTGCTATACCTAGTTCAAGGACCTTATCCTTTACATATCATTAATGACCATAAAATTTACAATAACATTTGCAATAAAATAACAATGACATTACTTTCTATGAGTTATCTAACACTGACATTACTCTCTATCTTATATTGTAGAACATTACTCTTACATAATTCGGAACAACATATTACCATGACGTCACCTACACCTATTGTATTAACAATATAATTTTATAGTCACTCTTCAATTACGCATTACTATGTCAATTTATGATATCCCTAACAATAAAATTTCAGAAACAATCCTACTAAAATCAATATCCTTAATCTTTCTTCTACCACGTTGCATTACAATGACCCTGATAGTACCTTTATATAACGCTAATGTTACATTCTGTTATAGATATTTTTGTAAGAACAAATCTAATACCAGGTCGTATACTTAAGTATTATCATAATATTATAGTATATTAACTTTACCTTTACAAATCACCACCTCATTTATGTTTCCATAACAGTAAAAAATTTTGCCTTATTTATTACCTTGACATAACCATGCTAAATGCAATAGATAAACCAAATATTCATTCTAAAATTATCAAGATAAATAATAAAAAGAAACTAGTGGCTGTGAGAGGACATCGAAGGTCGATTTGGAAACTATGGTACGCTTGTCAGGCTTCACGATTCCAAAGGCAATTTTGCAGGGGCGATTTAAAGCAACTGTCGGGTAGTAAAATTTTTAGGAATTAACACAGCTTGCAAGGGCAGAGTTAGAGTTTCCATTTACAGTGGTAGGGTCCAGAATTAAAGGTTTACTGCTGAACACTAAATGATAAATAAAAATTTTGCAGACATACGTGACCACACTCGTTGCGCAATTCAAAAGGTCGTTGTTGTATTGATTGGGGCGCAGGTCTGTCACCCAATCATTAGACAACTTGCTGAGGTCCAATTAAGCCACCCATACCCAGGTGTGAGTCTGTAGAGGAAGGACCATGAAACTGTTACCTGAACACAGCTCGCAAAGAAGGGTAAGGACAACATGAAGAACAACTCGCCGAGTTGGAAGAGCGATCCCTCAATACCAGAACAGAAAAGGCAGAGGGAAGGGCTACGCATCCAACAAGGAAATGAATCACAAAGGAAACACAAATGTAAGTCGTCAACAATCAAGAGACAAGGTCTAGAAGAAGAGAAAACAAAAATTAAACCCCAAAAATGAGAGTAAACGCCATTAATATAAACCAAAAATGTTGGGTTAAACTTGCTGACGTTTTTACCAGGAGATGAAAGGAGAATGAACAATCAGGTTTAGGGCTTACTAATTTACACAGTCCATAGAGGTAGAAATCAGTTGTGAGGGGATATAGAGGTCGGGCTAGAGTGGCCAATTATTTATTTTTTTTCAACACAGGGTTAAAAATTCTTCAGCCAACACATAAAGGAAATGATGAGATCCTTAAATTTCCTCTAGTTCTAAATTTAATAACTGAGATAGCATTTTTACAACAGTTTCCCCAATAAAAAGAACACCGAGGTGACTAAATAAAACAACCATTCCAACCACAAGGTTCAACACCAATCGAAGTTAAATAACTTCATCTCAGAACACAAAATAAAAATGTTGACAGTAGAGGAGAAGGCTAGGACCCTAAGGTTATCTCATTGAGAGGATCACAAGGGTTATATCTGATGAGGCGCAGAGAATGAATAACAAGGAGGTGGGATGATACAAAAATTTAACACAACAATCAACATCATAAGGGTTCATATACAACTTTAACAATTTTCCTTTTTTTTTCTTAAAAAAAAAATGTTCTTGCGTACATGTGACTGATGGCTATTATCCTGAAGATGTTATCCTGTTCTTGTGCTCTGTGCCATTCCCGCTCGCCGACCATAGAGACCTCACCGGTACCTCCCAGCCAATCGCTATGGGTACTTTGCTTCCCCCTTAGCCCCTCGAGCCACAAAGGGGCCACACGCTATCCAGATGGTACGTCTAGTTCCCAACTCACCTCACAAAGCTGAGCTACCACTCCTATCCAAGCTGGGAAAACTCAACTCCCCACAAGTAATCAGTCAAGTCACAATTCCGGTAGTGTAACGTTATGCTAAAAGCTGATCCCCTTATTCCTCATCTCCCCTTTCTTTTATAGAGTTTTGAGACCCTCCAACTTTCCCTAAATCACATTTAAATTAAGTTTCAATAAAAATATTCTAAATGTTCTCCTTCACACAAGTGTCGTCCATCCCCCTCTTTCCTCCAATAATTATTTTCTTCAAATTTCTTAATTGTCTCATTTCCCTCACCCACCTAGAGTTGCTCCTAATTTACTCCTAGGTGTTCCTAGATTCCCTTACATGTTTTAAATACCTTCCCTAAAAAGATGTTGCTAATTTAGCTCAAATTAGAAGGTTCTTTATTGTCGATTCCTTACTATGTTGACCTTGCTTTTTACCATAAGTTCCCTTCCTTCCTTTATTATGTTTCCTCCCTTTCCATAAAATCCTAATTTTTATTTCCCCCCTCTTTCCCTTTTTATTAGAGCCAAAATGGCAGTTGTGCTTTTCAGTCTTTTCTTTTTATTTTTCCCCTCTTTCCCTTTTTATTAGAGCCAAAATGGTAGTTGTGCTTTTCAGTCTTTTCTTTTTACTTCCACAAGTTAAATAATTTATTTCTTCTTTACAATTTAAAGCCAAAAATTAATTTAATTATTACTCTCTTCATTTTACCCCAAAAATTATGAAGACTAAAACTATAACTTAAGTGGTTTTTAGTTTAGATTTTTATTTTTATTTTTATAGGGTCTTTTCTTAAGGCTAAACAAAATTTTACCCTAGAGAAGTTTTAGACTTAGATTTAGATTCTGATCTGGGCGACAATTATTTAGGGAAGTCATTTTAAGAATTTATTAATGTGTTAAAAGTCTTAGGGCCGTCTAGGTTTGTTCCTTCATCAACATCAATGTGACGTGCCCCTCAGGACACACCACGTGCTCCAAAGGTGCCACTAGCCTCATTCGTTTCTTTTGCACGACGTGCCCTTCAGGATGCACCATGTGCTCCAAGGGTGTCACTCGCCAACTTGTGTTTCTTTTGCGTGATGTGCCCTTCAGGATGCACCACGTGCTCCAGTGGTGCCACTCACCAACTTGTGTTTCTTTTGCGCAACGTGCCCTTCAGGATGCACCATGTGCTCCAAGGGTGCCACTCGCCAACTTGACTGATTGGTAGACATCAATAACCCCTGGAGTCAACACTCCGCCAGGTGAACATGTGGTAGACTAAGGGCTCTAAATAATAAGGCCCCCACCTTATTGCGCGCCCCCCTAGAATCATCATGAGCGACTGTCGCAGTCTGCCCTCATGGCATTGCGGATCCTCTCGAACTAGGTAATCATTAACCTACAGTTCAAGCCACGGTAGGAATGCTAGTAGGTTGTGGCAGGGCTGTTGTCCACACCTCTCGCTCAACCTCTCTGGAAATCGTGTGTGGCCCCTTTACTCCTTATGTGAGTCTGTTAGGCAAGCTATCATTAGCCTGCATCATCAACAATCGTGTGAGAACATGTCCACATCATATCATCAAATCAATGTAATATCACAGTAAATAAATCAACCCAAATAGCACACTCTTTGACTCAATACGGAGTCCAAGGAGTTCCATCGATGCCTCTACATCCTCAAGGTCCAAACCCTACACACTCAATAAAACTAAGTCAATAGCACCTGTCTATGTCAAAAAAGTAAAACATCATGTCATCTATCATAACGCATCATAATAAAAAACAAGAGTTTTAATATAATAATAGTCTAGATCACTTGCGAGCAAGTGTCAAAAATAATTTTTCTCAGTGCGTCAGAGTGGGATGTTACATACACCCCTCTTGGTCTAAACTTCGTCCTGAATTTTCATAGTATAAATGTCAAACAAATGTATCATAGTATCATAAGTCTATCTATCAAACAAAAATGGAAACTATTGGCGCATATCATATGCATCCTCCCAGGTCACCGAGTGTGGACTATAACTGTCCCATTGGACCTTGACCTGATCTACCATTCGACGTCGTAACTATCGAACATGATGATCTAAAATGAGGAATGGCTCAGCTGTGAGATCTCCCTCATCCGATACCTACAAGGAACTCATGTCAATCACATGTGTAGGATCACTAATATAATGTCTCAAAACAGATACATGAAACACATCATGCATACGCCTCAAAGAATCAGGCAAGGCCAGTCGATAGGCCATGAGCCCTTTTTTCTCCACAATATTGAAAGGCCCCATGAACCTAGGAGATATTTTAGCTCCCTTTCCAAACTTGATTAAACTCTTATGCGGTTTAACCTGCAAGAAGACTCAATCACCGACCTCATAACTACTGTCGACTCGGTACGCATCGGCATAACTCTTCTATCGATCATGCGCTTCTTTAATCCTTTGTCTTATGGTTTTCATTTGGTCTTCCATTTCTTGGATTACTTATGGTCCCACTAGGACCCTATCCTCAAGCTGATCCCAACTCAAGGGCGTTTGACACGGTTTCCCATAAAGAAACTCAAAAGGTGCCATCTTAATGGTGCTCTGGTAACTATTGTTGTAAGCAAACTCTACTAGAGGCAATAATTCCTCCCAACGCTTTTGTTGGTCCATCAAGTACATGTGAAACATGTCTTCTAAGTTTTGGTTCATTTGTTCGGTTTGTCCGTCGGTATCTGGGTGATATGCAGTACTGAAGTTAAGTTGGGTTCCCAAGGCCTCTTGGAAACTCATCCAAAATCATCCAGTAAACACCGATCCTCGATCGGATATAATCCTCTTAGGTACGCCATGTAGCCTCACAATATCACTGATGAAAACTCTCACTATGTCAGGTTCCTGATAAGTCGTACGCATAGGAATAAAGTGAGAACTCTTCATCAGAGTGTCTACTACTACGAAAATCCAGTCATGTCTCCTTTCCGTCAGTGGCAATCCAACAATAAAATCCATCGAAATGACCTCCCATTTCGATTCTGGAATGGCATGTGGTTGAAGTAATCCTGCTGGGTGTCTATGTTCAGCCTTTACCTGCTAACACTCTAGACATATGGCCACATATTTGACTATGTCGGCCTTCATTCCCTTTCAGAAGAATAAGGGTTTCATGTTTTCCCTCATCTTAGTGACTCCTGGGTGAGCCATGTAAACTTCTCTATGAGCCTCACTCAGGATCAACATCCTCAACTCGTCCTTTGGCGGTACGTAAATCCGACTTTTAAACCTCATTAAACCATCGCTATCAAATGAATATCCCTCATATCGTGGTACCATCATTGTGTTTTGTCCGATAAAACCCTCGACCTCTTTGTACCAGTCATCGTCACACTGTAAAGTGAGAATCTTCTCATGTAGATTCATCTAAAGAGGCAACATCGAAAAGATGTGTGGCCTCCTACTCAAAGAATCTTCCACTCGGTTCATTGTTCCCTTTATGTAAGTAATCTCGAAGTCATACTCGCTAAGCAATTCTGACCAATGTCGTTGTTGCGCATTCAGGTCACTTTGCGTAAAAGGGTGTTGTAGTCCACAATGATCCGTCTTTACTTCAAATTTTTGTCCTACAAGGTAGTGTCTCCAAACCTTCAAGGCATATACGATGGCTAATAACTCCAAATTGTGCGTCGCGTAGTTCTCCTCATGCCTTCTCAATTTCCTCGAAATGTAAGCAAATACTCGTCTGTCTTGCGTCAAGAGTCCACCTAAACCTTTCTTGGATGCATCTATGCATACCAAGAAGTTCACATCCATGTCAGGGACCTTTAATACCGGCACTATCATCAACATCTATTTAAGCCTCCGAAATGCTTCCGCGCATTTCTCGGTCCAAACAAACTTCTTGTTTTTCTTCTACAATTCCATGATCGAATTTGCTATCTTCGAAAATCCCTCGACAAACCGTCGATAGTATCCCGCTAAACCCATAAATCTATGCACTTCTGTGACATTCATTGGCGCAGGCCATTCCATAATAGCCTCAACCTTTGCTGGATCCATGGTGATGCCTTTGCCGGAAATGACATGCCCTAAGTAGTGAATCTTCGATTGATAAAAAGAGAATTTGGACAATTTCCCATACAGTTTGTGCTCTTGTAAACATTGTAGTACCAAGCGCAAGTGCTCATCATGAATAATTGGATAAAGTTGTCCAAGTATTCGCGGAACACCCCATTCATCAAACTCATAAATACCCCTGGGGTGTTTGTCAGTCCAAACGGTAAAATAGTAAACTCGTAATGTCCAAATCTTGTCTTAAAAGCAGTCTTAGGGACGTCATCCTCCTTGATCCGCAACTAGTGATACCCTGATCGCAAATCGATCTTGGAGAACATCGTCGCACCCTTCATTTGATCGAACAGATAATCAATCCTTGGCAAGGGATATTGATTCTTGATCATAGCCTTGTTAAGTTGACAGTGGTCAATGCCAAGCCTCCATGATCCATCCTTCTTTCGTATGAAAATGAAAGGTGCTCCCCACAGTGACACACTAGGACGTATCAGTCCCAAGTCCAACAACTCCTTCATTTTCATTTTAAACTCTTGCAACTCCAGGGTTGACATCCGATAAGGAATTCTTGCTATCGGTTCGGTCCCCGATTTCAAGTCTATGGTAAACTCCAATTCCCTTTCTGGAGGAATCTCAGGTAACTCCTCTAGAAATACGTCCACAAACTCCTTCACCACTGGAAGGTGTTCTAGACCTTCCGCTACTCCCTTTTCATTTAGCGCAAGGATCGCATAAAGCTTGCACCCCTTGTGCATACTCTTCCATAACTATAAGGAAGAGACGAACCTCAGGGAGACTCCCTGGTTCCGTCCTACAATCACATGTCTCTGTCCTTCGTCATCAACCAAGCTCAACCGTTTCGTCTTACAGTTGAGTATCGCCTCATGCGATTCCAACCAATCCATATCGATCATGACATCATACGATCCTAATATTGTGACGTACAAGTCGACCCTCGTGAAAAACTCTCCCAGGTTAAGGGCACAACCTGTAACCTTTCCTCCAACCTTCTGTTTGGCTCCTTAAGCCATCTCTACGAAGCTAAACTCATCCTGATCGACTGCCTTTTCCTTAATACTTTTTAGCGTTGCACTAGAAATGAAACTCTTAGTAGCACCGGGATCTATCAAAACACTAAGGGTCTGGTCAACGATGGTACTTATCGTCTCGAGCACAATCGACTGGTGCTCTGCCTAGCGGTTATTCACCACTGCATGAATCTAGTGGGCCTTGCCCATATCTCCCACTGTAGTGGGTCCGACTGATCCGGACACTCTGGTCCTCTCCACAGGATAGTCGCGTTGGTAGTGTGGCTCCCCACACATCCAACACCCCTTCTTCGGCCCAGTAGTCCTGGCACCCGAAGTAAAAGATGACGGCCCACTGGCCTGGAACCCTAGTCTGTTCGACTGAATAGGCCTAAACGGTTGTTGTTGCAGGCGACGCTGCTGCTGATGTTGTGGTCCCCAATAAGGTGTCCAATACTGAGGTGGTGATTTCTAGGGTGTAGTGAAAGTGGATCCCCTCTGGAAGCCACGATATCCCGGTGTAAGTCTCAATGGTGTCTAGTGATGTAGTGTTCTAGATCAACCCTTCCCTACTGGTCTCGCTAGAGTCCTAGTCTGACCCCCACTGATAAGATCCTCCTCCACTATGAGGGCCTTCTGGATGACATCGTGCAAGTTTTGAGGCATCAATATCCTAACCTTTGCATGCAGGATGTCGTTAAGGCCGAACATGAACCGGTTGACCTTAAGTTTCTTTGTGTTAAGGTGCAGAGCATACCAGAGTAGCTCCATAAAATGTGCCTTGTACGCAGGCACCGTACGACCTCCCTGTCGTAAGGCATTGAACTGATTGGGCTGAGGCTCAATGAATTCCTCTGAAAGGTACCTCTCTAAGAACCGTTCCTCAAACAGTTCCCATGACACATCTTCGATGGCCATGTTTAGTTGCGGTAGGAGCATCTTCCACCATAGAAGAGCACTCCCCTTCAGTTGAAAGACCGCAATGCAGACCTTCATGTTGGAGGTACAATCACGAAGTGCGAAGCACATCGCCATATTCTCCAACCATGCCTCAGTGGCGGTGCCATCCGGGGTACCCAAGAACTCGGGAAATTTAACCTTCTCGAGTTCATGGTGAAGGCTACCAGTAACAACTGGTGCACGCAGCGGAACCTCAGCGGGTGCCGGTGCCCTGGCCTCATCTCTATCCAAGTGGCTGATCAGTGCCTCAGACATGTGATGAAAAGATCTCATCATCCCGACCACGTTTCCAACTGCTATCTTCTCCTGTCCAAGAACTTGCTCACCTCCCTAGGGGTTAGACCTGTCAGGCATGGATGCTACTGGAAGCGTCACGCCTCCTCCCCTAGCACCTTATCATCTACCTCTGCGGCATCCTCTAACCATGATCACCTGTATGCACACAATCAACTCGATTAGAAATAGTATAATCAAATCAAATCATGTCTCGAAATCCATAGCGAATCCCAAGTCGTGGGTTGAACCTCGCTCTGATACCACATGTAACGAACCTCCTCGTTACGACACCAAACTTCTTATAACAAGTACAGATTATTTTTATTTTTATTTTTGTTTTGAAAGTGTGTGCACATGTGTACAAGGGAAACAAACAGGTTCGACTCTGTGTCGCCACCCGATGACTAATAAGACGCAACCATGATGAACACAACAAGACGACATAAAGCGCACAACAAGTAACTGCAAACATTACGCTCAAGCCTAGGTTCCCATCGATTTTAACCATTTAAGGTCTCAGGGTTGGCGACTGTTCTGAGGAACATGGAGGTGTCTACATCCTGCCCAACAAGTTGACCAAGCACACGGAAGGTTTACAAACCAAGTGCAACATAAATTAAAATGGACAACAACCCTCATCTAATAACTTAGAATAATTTATTGTACTGAATTCAAGGACATTACACCAGATATATTGATCAATAACAAATAAAATTACAATAACGCTGCCATGAAATAATAAACATATTACATTTATATCCCATTAACTTTTCAAAAATAACAATCACCCTACCTCTTATGTGTTAGCCCAACAATAAAACCACAATATCATTGCCATACAATGATAACACCATTCGTTTAAATCATAAAAACTTTGCAAGAATCACATTCACATTACAAGATAATGACCATTAATAAATCTATCTAGGAAATTAACATGGCTTCTTCCAACCTCCATTGCGAGCCTTGCCATGCATGTCTAATGTGCATAATATCTCAAGGTACAATCTATTAAATGAGCCTCCATTAGTAGACAAGTTACCAACCCTAAAATAAGTACATAGAATTGAGTGCATCTTCCCCATCAACTAAATCGTAATAATTGTTGTACCTAGTTCAAGGACCTTATCCTTTACATATCATTAATGACCATAAAATTTACAATAACATTTGCAATAAAATAACAATGACATTACTTTCTATGACTTATCTAACACTAACATTACTCTCTATCTTATATTGTAAAACATTACTCTTACATAATTCGGAACAACATATTACCATGACGTCACCTACACCTATTGTATTAACAATATAATTTTACAGTCACTCTTCAATTATGCATTACTATGTCAATTTATGATATCCTTAACAATAAAATTTCAGAAACATTCCTACTAAAATCAATATCCTTACTCTTTGTTCTACCACGTTGCATTACAATGACCATGATAGTAACTTTATATAATGCTAATGTTACATTCTGTTATAGATATTTTTGTAAGAACAAATCTAATACCAGGTCGTATACTTAAGTACTATCATAATATTATATTATATTAACTTTACCTTTACAGATCACCACCTCATTTATGTTTCCATAACAGTAAAAAATTTGTCCTGATTTATTACCTTGACATAACCAAGCTAAATGCAATAGATAAAACAAAGATTCATTCTAAAATTATCAAGATAAATAATAAAAAGAAACTAGTGGCTGTGAGAGCACGCCGAAGGTCGATTTGGAAACTGTTGCATGCTTGCCAGGCTTCACGAACCCAAAGGAAGTTTTGCAGGGGTGATTTAAAGCAGCTGATGGGTAGTAAAAATTTCAGGAATTAATGTAGATGGCAAGGGTGGAGTTAGATTTTCCATTTACAGTGGTAGGGGCCAGAATTAAAGGTTTACTGCTGAACACTAAATGATAAATAAAAATTTTGCAGACATACGTGTCCACACTCCCTGTGCAAGTCAAAGGCTATTGCTATATTGATTGGGGTGCAGGCTTGTCACCCAATCATTAGACAACTTGGAGAGGTCTAATTAAGCCGCCCATACCCAGGCGTGAGTCTGTAGAGGAAGGACTGTGCAACTGTTACCTGAACACGGCTCACAAAGAAGTGTAAGGACAACATGAAGAACATCTTGTCGAGTTGGAAGAGAGATCCCTCAATACCAAAATGGAAAAGGCAGAGGGAACGGCTACGCAACCAACAAGGAAACGAATCGCAAAGGAAACATAAGTGAAAGTCGTCAACAATAAAGAGACAAGGTCTAGTAGAAGAGAAAACAAAAATTAAACCCCAAAAATGAGAGTAAACGCCAGTAATATAAACCAAAAATGTTGGGTTAAACTTGTTGACGTTTTTACCAGGAGATGAAAGGAAAATGAATAATCAGGTTTAGAGCCTTCTGATCCACATGACAACCAGGCAGACAAGGATAGATCCTACAAAAGACATGCTTAAATTCGATTTCCAATCTATTAAAACTCACAAGGAAGGCATGAACAATTCAAGAATGAAGTTCGCCATGAGACAAACTGATGATTTAAATGACCGCTAAGAAAATTCGAAACTAGGTATGCACACGCTGAAGTAGTGAAGAAATCCACTCGCTCTTGGTTCCAAACTGCCACTTACGTCATCTTCATAGAATTAGGTATAGGTCTTACTAATTTACACAGTCCAGAGAGGTAGAAATCAGCCATGAGGGGATATAGAGGTCAGGCTAGAGTGGCCAATTTTTTTTTTTTTTTCAACACAGGGTTAAAAGTTCTTCAGCCAAAACATAAAGGAAACGACGAGATCCTTAAATTTCCTCCAGTTCTAAATTTAACAACCGATATAAAAAATTTACAGCAGTTTCCCCAATAAAACAAACACCGAGGTGACTAAATAAAACAACCATTCCAACCATAAGATTCAACACCGATTGAAGTTAAATAACTTCATCTCAGAAAAAAAAAAAAAAATGTTGACAGCAAAGGAGAAGGCTAGGACCCTAAGGTTATTTCATCGAGAGGATCACAAGGGTTATATTTGACGAGGCGCAGAAAACGAATAACAAGGAGGTGGGATGATCCAAAAATTTAACACAACAATCAACATCATAAGGGTTCATATACAACTTTAACAATTTTCCTTTTTTTTTCTTAAAACAAAAATGTTCTTCCATACCTGTGACCAATGGCTAATATCCCGAAGACGCTATCCCGTGCTTGTGCTCTATGCCGCTCCCGCTCACCAACCATAGAGACCTCACCCGTACCTCCCAGCCAATCGCTAGGGGTACTCTACTTCCCCCTTAGCCCCCCGAGCTTCAAAGGGGCCACACGCTATCCAGATGGTATGTCTAGTTCCCAGCTCGCTTCGCAAGGCCGAGCTACCACTCCTATCCAAGATGGGAAAACCCAACTCCCCACAAGTAATCAGTCAAATCACGATTTCGGCAGCGTAACATTACGCAAACAGTCGATCCCCTTCTTCCTCGTCTCCCCTTTCTTTTATAGAGTTTTGAGACCCTCCAACTTTCCCTAAATCACATTTAAATTAAGTTTCAATAAAAATATTCTAAATATTCTCCTTCGCACAAGTGTCGTCCATCCCCCTTTTTCCTCCAATAATTATTTTCTTTAAATTTCTTAGTTGTCTCATTTCCCTCACCCACCTAGAGTTGCTATTAATTTACTCCTAGGTGTTCCTACATCCCCTTACATGTTTTAAATACCTTCTGTAAAACGATGTTGCTAATTTAGCTCAAATTAGAAGGTTCTTTATTGTCGATTCCTTACTATGTTGACCTTGCTTTTTACCATAAGTTCCCTTCCTTCCTTTATTATGTTTCCTCCCTTTCCTTAAATTCCTAATTTTTATTTTTCCCCTCTTTCCCTTTTTATTAGAGCCAAAATAGCAGTTGCACATTTCAGTCTTTTCTTTTTATTTTTAAATTAAAAATCTTTTTACTTCCACAATGTAAATAATTTATTTCTTCTTTACAATTTAAAGCCACGGATTAATTAAATTATTACTCTCTTCATTTTACCCCAAAAATTATGAAGACTAAAACTATAACTTAAGTGGTTTTTAGTTTAGATTTTTATTTTTATTTTTATAGGGTCTTTTCTTAAGGTTAAACAAAATTTTACCCTAGAGA
>ML791659.1:49235-71871 GCA_009831015.1 Picea engelmannii
AATTATTACTCTCTTCATTTTACCCCAAAAATTATGAAGACTAAAACTATAACTTAAGTGGTTTTTAGTTTAGATTTTTATTTTTATTTTTATAGGGTCTTTTCTTAAGGCTAAACAAAATTTTACCCTAGAGAAGTTTTAGACTTAGATTTAGATTCTGATCTGGGCGACAATTATTTAGGGAAGTCATTTTAAGAATTTATTAATGTGTTAAAAGTCTTAGGGCCGTCTAGGTTTGTTCCTTCATCAACATCAATGTGACGTGCCCCTCAGGACACACCACGTGCTCCAAAGGTGCCACTAGCCTCATTCGTTTCTTTTGCACGACGTGCCCTTCAGGATGCACCATGTGCTCCAAGGGTGTCACTCGCCAACTTGTGTTTCTTTTGCGTGATGTGCCCTTCAGGATGCACCACGTGCTCCAGTGGTGCCACTCACCAACTTGTGTTTCTTTTGCGCAACGTGCCCTTCAGGATGCACCATGTGCTCCAAGGGTGCCACTCGCCAACTTGACTGATTGGTAGACATCAATAACCCCTGGAGTCAACACTCCGCCAGGTGAACATGTGGTAGACTAAGGGCTCTAAATAATAAGGCCCCCACCTTATTGCGCGCCCCCCTAGAATCATCATGAGCGACTGTCGCAGTCTGCCCTCATGGCATTGCGGATCCTCTCGAACTAGGTAATCATTAACCTACAGTTCAAGCCACGGTAGGAATGCTAGTAGGTTGTGGCAGGGCTGTTGTCCACACCTCTCGCTCAACCTCTCTGGAAATCGTGTGTGGCCCCTTTACTCCTTATGTGAGTCTGTTAGGCAAGCTATCATTAGCCTGCATCATCAACAATCGTGTGAGAACATGTCCACATCATATCATCAAATCAATGTAATATCACAGTAAATAAATCAACCCAAATAGCACACTCTTTGACTCAATACGGAGTCCAAGGAGTTCCATCGATGCCTCTACATCCTCAAGGTCCAAACCCTACACACTCAATAAAACTAAGTCAATAGCACCTGTCTATGTCAAAAAAGTAAAACATCATGTCATCTATCATAACGCATCATAATAAAAAACAAGAGTTTTAATATAATAATAGTCTAGATCACTTGCGAGCAAGTGTCAAAAATAATTTTTCTCAGTGCGTCAGAGTGGGATGTTACATACACCCCTCTTGGTCTAAACTTCGTCCTGAATTTTCATAGTATAAATGTCAAACAAATGTATCATAGTATCATAAGTCTATCTATCAAACAAAAATGGAAACTATTGGCGCATATCATATGCATCCTCCCAGGTCACCGAGTGTGGACTATAACTGTCCCATTGGACCTTGACCTGATCTACCATTCGACGTCGTAACTATCGAACATGATGATCTAAAATGAGGAATGGCTCAGCTGTGAGATCTCCCTCATCCGATACCTACAAGGAACTCATGTCAATCACATGTGTAGGATCACTAATATAATGTCTCAAAACAGATACATGAAACACATCATGCATACGCCTCAAAGAATCAGGCAAGGCCAGTCGATAGGCCATGAGCCCTTTTTTCTCCACAATATTGAAAGGCCCCATGAACCTAGGAGATATTTTAGCTCCCTTTCCAAACTTGATTAAACTCTTATGCGGTTTAACCTGCAAGAAGACTCAATCACCGACCTCATAACTACTGTCGACTCGGTACGCATCGGCATAACTCTTCTATCGATCATGCGCTTCTTTAATCCTTTGTCTTATGGTTTTCATTTGGTCTTCCATTTCTTGGATTACTTATGGTCCCACTAGGACCCTATCCTCAAGCTGATCCCAACTCAAGGGCGTTTGACACGGTTTCCCATAAAGAAACTCAAAAGGTGCCATCTTAATGGTGCTCTGGTAACTATTGTTGTAAGCAAACTCTACTAGAGGCAATAATTCCTCCCAACGCTTTTGTTGGTCCATCAAGTACATGTGAAACATGTCTTCTAAGTTTTGGTTCATTTGTTCGGTTTGTCCGTCGGTATCTGGGTGATATGCAGTACTGAAGTTAAGTTGGGTTCCCAAGGCCTCTTGGAAACTCATCCAAAATCATCCAGTAAACACCGATCCTCGATCGGATATAATCCTCTTAGGTACGCCATGTAGCCTCACAATATCACTGATGAAAACTCTCACTATGTCAGGTTCCTGATAAGTCGTACGCACAGGAATAAAGTGAGCACTCTTCGTCAGAGTCTCTACTACTATGAAAATAAAGTCATGTCTCCTTTCTGTCAGTGGAAATCCAACAATAAAATCCATCGAAATGACCTCCCATTTCGATTCTGGAATGGCATGTGGTTGAAGTAATCCTGCTGGGTGTCTATGCTCATCCTTTACCTGCTAACACTCTAGACATCTGGCCACATATTTAACTATGTCGGCCTTCATTCCCTTTCAGAAGAATAAGGGTTTCATGTTTTCCCTCATCTTAGTGACTCCTAGGTGAGCCATGTAAACTGCTCTATGAGCCTCACTCAGGATCAACATCCTCAACTCGTCCTTTGGCAGTACGTAAATCCGACTTTTAAACCTCATTAAACCATCGCTATCAAATGACTATTCCTCATATCGTGGTACCATCATTGTGTTTTGTCCGATAAAACCCTCGACCTCTTTGTACCAGTCATCGTCACACTGTAAAGTGAGAATCTTCTCATGTAGATTCATCTAAAGAGGCAACATCGAAAAGATGCGTGGCCTCCTACTCAAAGAATCTGCCACTCGGTTCATTGTTCCCTTTATGTAAGTAATCTCGAAGTCATACTCGCTAAGCAATTCCGACCAGCGTCGTTGTTGCACATTCAGGTCACTTTGCGTAAAAGGGTGTTGTAGTCCACAATGATCCGTCTTTACTTCAAATTTTTGTCCTACAAGGTAGTGTCTCCAAACCTTCAAGGCATATATGATGGCTAATAACTCCAAATTGTGCGTCGCGTAGTTCTCCTCATGCCTTCTCAATTTCCTCGAAATGTAAGCAATCACTCGTCTATCTTGCGTCAAGAGTCCACCTAAACCTTTCTTAGATGCGTCTATGCATACCAAGAAGTCCGCATCCATGTCAGGGACCTTTAATACTGGCACTATCATCAACATCTCTTTAAGCCTCCGAAATGCTTCCGTGCATTTCTCGGTCCAAACAAACTTCTTGTTTTTCTTCTACAATTCCATGATCGAATTTGCTATCTTCGAAAATCCCTCGACAAACCGTCGATAGTATCCCGCTAAACCCATAAAGCTATGCACTTCTGTGACATTCGTTGGCGCAGGCCATTCCATAATAGCCTCAACCTTTGCTGGATCCATGGCGATGCCTTTGCCGGAAATGACATGCCCTAAGTAGTGAATCTTTGATTGATAAAAAGAGAATTTGGACAATTTCCCATACAGTTTGTGCTCTTGTAAACATTGTAGTACCAAGCACAAGTGCTCGTCATGAATACTTGGATAAAGTTGTCCAAGTATTCGCGGAACACCCCATTCATCAAACTCATAAATACCCCTGGGGTGTTTGTCAGTCCAAACGGTAAAATAGTAAACTCGTAATGTCCAAATCTTGTCTTAAAAGCGGTCTTAGGGACGTCATCCTCCTTGATCCGCAACTAGTGATACCCTGATCGCAAATCGATCTTGGAGAACATCATCACACCCTTCATTTGATCGAACAGATAATCAATCCTTGGCAAGGGATACTGATTCTTGATCATAGCCTTGTTTAGTTGACGGTGGTCAATGCCAAGCCTCCATGATCCATCCTTCTTTCGTATGAAAATGACAGGTGCTCCCCACAGTGACACACTAGGACGTATCAGTCCCAGGTCCAACAACTCCTTCATTTTCATTTTAAACTCTTGCAACTCCAGGGTTGACATCCGATAAGGAATTCTTGCTATCGGTTCAGTCCCCGATTTCAGGTCTATGGTAAACTCCAATTCCCTTTCTGGCGGCATTTCAGGTAACTCCTCTAGAAATACGTCCACAAACTCCTTCACCACTGGAAGGTGTTCTAGACCTTCCGCTACTCCCTTTTCATTTAGCGCAAGGATCGCATAAATCTTGCACCCCTTGCGCATACTCTTCCATAACTATAAGGAAGATACGAACCTCAGGGAGACTCCCTGGTTCCATCCTACAATCACATGTCTCTGTCCTTCGTCATCAACCAAGCTCAACCATTTCGTCTTACAGTTGAGTATTGCCTCATGCGATTCCAACCAATCCATATCGATCACAACATCATACGATCCTAATATTGTGACGTACAAGTCGACCCTCATGACAAACTCTCCCAGGTTAAGGGCACAACCTGTAACCTTTCCTCCAACCTTCTGTTTGGCTCCTTAAGCAATCTATACGAAGATAAACTCATCCTGATCGACTTCCTTTTCCTTAATACTTTTTAGCGTTGCACTAGAAATGAAACTCTCAGTAGCACTGGGATCTATCAAAACACTAAGGGTCTGGTCAACGATGGTACCTATCATCTCGAGCACAATCGACTGGTGCTCTGCCTAGCGGTTATTCACCACTACATGAATCTAGTGGGCCTTGCCCATATCTCCCACTGTAGTGGGTCTGACTGATCCGGACACTCTGGTCCTCTCCACAGTATAGTCGCGCTGGTAGTGTGGCTCCCCACACATCCAACACCCCTTCTTCGGCCCAGTAGTCCTGACACCCGAAGTAAAAGATGACGACCCACTGGCCTGGAACCCTAGTGTGTTCGACTGAACAAGCCTAAACGGTTGTTGTTGCAGGCGACGCTGTTGTTGATGTTGTGGTCCCCAATAAGGTGTCTGATACTGAAGCGGTGATTGCTAGGGTGTAGTGAAAGTGGATCCCCTCTGGAAGCCACGATATCCCAGTGTAAGTCTCACTGGTGTCTAGTGATACAGTGTTCCAGATGAACCCTTCCCTGCTGGTCTCACTGGAGTCCTGGTCTGAACCCCACTGATAAGATCCTCCTCCACTATGAGGGCCTTCTGGATGACATCGTGCAAGTTTTGAGGCATCAATATCCTAACCTTTGCATGCAGGATGTCGTTAAGGCTGAACATGAACCAGTTGACCTTAAGTTTCTTTGTGTTAAGGTGCGGAGCATACCAGAGTAGCTCCATAAAATGTGCCTTGTACGCAGGCACCATACGACCTCCCTGTCGTAAGGCATTGAACTGATTGGGCTGACGCTCAATGAATTCCTCTGAAAGGTACCTCTCTAAGAACCGTTCCTCAAACATTTCCCATGACACATATTCGATGGCCATGTTTAGTTGTGGTAGGAGCATCTTCCACCATAGAAGAGCGCTCCCCTTCAGTTGAAAGACCGCAATGCAGACCTTCATGTTGGAGGTATAATCGCGAAGTGCGAAGCACATCGCCATATTCTCCAACCATGCCTCAGCGGTGGTGCCATCCGGGGTACCCAAGAACTCGGGAAATTTAACCTTCTCGAGTTCATGGTGAAGGCTACCAGTAACAACTGGTGCACGTAGAGGAACCTCAGCGGGTGCCGACGCCCTGGCCTCATCTCTGTCCAAGTGGCTGATCAGTGCCTCAAACATGTGATGAAAAGATCTCATCATCCCGACCACGTTGCCAACTGCTATCTTCTCCTGTCCAATAACTTGCTCACCTCCCTAGGGGTTAGACCCGTCAGGCATGGATGCTACTGGAAGCGTCACGCCGCCTCCACTAGCACCCCATCATCTACCTCCGCAACGTCCTCTAACCATGATCACCTGTATGCACACAATCAACTCGATTAGCAATAGTATAATCAAATCAAATCATGTCTCGAAATCCATAGTGAATCCCAAGTCGTGGGTCGAATCTCGCTCTGATACCACATGTAACGAACCTCCTCGTTACGACACCAAACTTCTTATAACAAGTATAGATTATTTTTATTTTTATTTTTGTTTTGAAAGTGTGTGCACACGTGTACAAGGGAAACAAACAGGTTCGACTCTGTGTCGCCACCCGATGACTAATAAGACACAACCATGATGAACACAACAAGACGACATAAAGCGCACAACAAGTAACTGCAAACATTAAACGACAATCAATCGACCATAAAAAGACTGACTTCCCGCCCGTCCTACCCTGCAATGGTTAGGACCTCCAAGACACATAAGCAACACTCAAGCCTAGGTTCCCATCGATTTTAACCATTTAAGGTCTCAAGGTTGGCAACTGTTCTGAGGAACATGGAGGTGTCTACATCCTGCCCAACAAGTTGACCAAGCACACAGAAGGTTTACAAACCAAGTGCAACATAAATTAAAATGGACAACAACCCTCATCTAATAACTTAGAATAAGTTATTGTACTGAATTCAAGGACATTACACCAAATATATTGATCAATAACAAATAAAATTACAATAACGCTGCCACGAAATAATAAACATATTACATTTATATCCCATTAACTTTTCAAAAATAACAATCACCCTACCTCTTATGTGTTAACCCAACAATAAAACCACAATATCATTGCCATACAATGATAACACCATTCATTTAAATCATAAAAACTTTGCAAGAATCACATTCACATTACAAGATAATGACCATTAATAAATCTATCTAGGAAATTAACATGGCTTCTTCCAACCTCCATTGCGAGCCTTGCCATGCATGTCTAATGCGCATAATATCTCAAGGTACAATCTATTAAATGAGCCTCCATTAGTAGACAAGTTACCAACCCTAAAATAAGTACATAGAATTGAGTGCATCTTCCCCATCAACTAAATCGTCATAATTGTTGTACCTAGTTCAAGGACCTTATCCTTTACATATCATTAATGACCATAAAATTTACAATAACATTTGCAATAAAATAACAATGACATTACTTTCTATGACTTATCTAACACTAACATTACTCTCTATCTTATATTGTAAAACATTACTCTTACATAATTCGGAACAACATATTACCATGACGTCACCTACACCTATTGTATTAACAATATAATTTTACAGTCACTCTTCAATTATGCATTACTATGTCAATTTATGATATCCTTAACAATAAAATTTCAGAAACATTCCTACTAAAATCAATATCCTTACTCTTTGTTCTACCACGTTGCATTACAATGACCATGATAGTAACTTTATATAATGCTAATGTTACATTCTGTTATAGATATTTTTGTAAGAACAAATCTAATACCAGGTCGTATACTTAAGTACTATCATAATATTATATTATATTAACTTTACCTTTACAGATCACCACCTCATTTATGTTTCCATAACAGTAAAAAATTTGTCCTGATTTATTACCTTGACATAACCAAGCTAAATGCAATAGATAAAACAAAGATTCATTCTAAAATTATCAAGATAAATAATAAAAAGAAACTAGTGGCTGTGAGAGCACGCCGAAGGTCGATTTGGAAACTGTTGCATGCTTGCCAGGCTTCACGAACCCAAAGGAAGTTTTGCAGGGGTGATTTAAAGCAGCTGATGGGTAGTAAAAATTTCAGGAATTAATGTAGATGGCAAGGGTGGAGTTAGATTTTCCATTTACAGTGGTAGGGGCCAGAATTAAAGGTTTACTGCTGAACACTAAATGATAAATAAAAATTTTGCAGACATACGTGTCCACACTCCCTGTGCAAGTCAAAGGCTATTGCTATATTGATTGGGGTGCAGGCTTGTCACCCAATCATTAGACAACTTGGAGAGGTCTAATTAAGCCGCCCATACCCAGGCGTGAGTCTGTAGAGGAAGGACTGTGCAACTGTTACCTGAACACGGCTCACAAAGAAGTGTAAGGACAACATGAAGAACATCTTGTCGAGTTGGAAGAGAGATCCCTCAATACCAAAATGGAAAAGGCAGAGGGAACGGCTACGCAACCAACAAGGAAACGAATCGCAAAGGAAACATAAGTGAAAGTCGTCAACAATAAAGAGACAAGGTCTAGTAGAAGAGAAAACAAAAATTAAACCCCAAAAATGAGAGTAAACGCCAGTAATATAAACCAAAAATGTTGGGTTAAACTTGTTGACGTTTTTACCAGGAGATGAAAGGAAAATGAATAATCAGGTTTAGAGCCTTCTGATCCACATGACAACCAGGCAGACAAGGATAGATCCTACAAAAGACATGCTTAAATTCGATTTCCAATCTATTAAAACTCACAAGGAAGGCATGAACAATTCAAGAATGAAGTTCGCCATGAGACAAACTGATGATTTAAATGACCGCTAAGAAAATTCGAAACTAGGTATGCACACGCTGAAGTAGTGAAGAAATCCACTCGCTCTTGGTTCCAAACTGCCACTTACGTCATCTTCATAGAATTAGGTATAGGTCTTACTAATTTACACAGTCCAGAGAGGTAGAAATCAGCCATGAGGGGATATAGAGGTCAGGCTAGAGTGGCCAATTTTTTTTTTTTTTTCAACACAGGGTTAAAAGTTCTTCAGCCAAAACATAAAGGAAACGACGAGATCCTTAAATTTCCTCCAGTTCTAAATTTAACAACCGATATAAAAAATTTACAGCAGTTTCCCCAATAAAACAAACACCGAGGTGACTAAATAAAACAACCATTCCAACCATAAGATTCAACACCGATTGAAGTTAAATAACTTCATCTCAGAAAAAAAAAAAAAAATGTTGACAGCAAAGGAGAAGGCTAGGACCCTAAGGTTATTTCATCGAGAGGATCACAAGGGTTATATTTGACGAGGCGCAGAAAACGAATAACAAGGAGGTGGGATGATCCAAAAATTTAACACAACAATCAACATCATAAGGGTTCATATACAACTTTAACAATTTTCCTTTTTTTTTCTTAAAACAAAAATGTTCTTCCATACCTGTGACCAATGGCTAATATCCCGAAGACGCTATCCCGTGCTTGTGCTCTATGCCGCTCCCGCTCACCAACCATAGAGACCTCACCCGTACCTCCCAGCCAATCGCTAGGGGTACTCTACTTCCCCCTTAGCCCCCCGAGCTTCAAAGGGGCCACACGCTATCCAGATGGTATGTCTAGTTCCCAGCTCGCTTCGCAAGGCCGAGCTACCACTCCTATCCAAGATGGGAAAACCCAACTCCCCACAAGTAATCAGTCAAATCACGATTTCGGCAGCGTAACATTACGCAAACAGTCGATCCCCTTCTTCCTCGTCTCCCCTTTCTTTTATAGAGTTTTGAGACCCTCCAACTTTCCCTAAATCACATTTAAATTAAGTTTCAATAAAAATATTCTAAATATTCTCCTTCGCACAAGTGTCGTCCATCCCCCTTTTTCCTCCAATAATTATTTTCTTTAAATTTCTTAGTTGTCTCATTTCCCTCACCCACCTAGAGTTGCTATTAATTTACTCCTAGGTGTTCCTACATCCCCTTACATGTTTTAAATACCTTCTGTAAAACGATGTTGCTAATTTAGCTCAAATTAGAAGGTTCTTTATTGTCGATTCCTTACTATGTTGACCTTGCTTTTTACCATAAGTTCCCTTCCTTCCTTTATTATGTTTCCTCCCTTTCCTTAAATTCCTAATTTTTATTTTTCCCCTCTTTCCCTTTTTATTAGAGCCAAAATAGCAGTTGCACATTTCAGTCTTTTCTTTTTATTTTTAAATTAAAAATCTTTTTACTTCCACAATGTAAATAATTTATTTCTTCTTTACAATTTAAAGCCACGGATTAATTAAATTATTACTCTCTTCATTTTACCCCAAAAATTATGAAGACTAAAACTATAACTTAAGTGGTTTTTAGTTTAGATTTTTATTTTTATTTTTATAGGGTCTTTTCTTAAGGTTAAACAAAATTTTACCCTAGAGAAGTTTTAGACTTAGATTTATATTCTAATCTGGGCGACAATTATTTAGGGAAGTCGTTTTAAGAATTTCTTAATGTGTTAAAAGTATTAGGGCCATCTAGGTTTGTTCCTTAATCAACATCAATGCGACGTGCCCCTCAGGATGCACCACGTGCTCCAAGGGTGCCACTTGCCTCATTCAATTCTTTTGCGCAACGTGAACTTCATGATGTACCATGTGCTCCAAGGGTGCCACTCACCAACTTTTGTTTCTTTTACACGACATGCCCTTCAGGATGCACCATGTGCTCCAAGGGTTCCACTCACCAACTTGTGTTTATTTTGCGCGACGTGCCCTTTAGGATGCACCACGTGCTCCAAGGGTGCCACTCGCCAACTTGACTGATGGGTAGACATCAATAACCCCTGGAGTCAACACTCCGCCAGGTGAACTTGTGGGAGACTAAGGGCTCTAAGGAATAAGGCCCCCACCTTATTGTGCACCCCTTAGGATCATTGTGAGAAACTGTCGCAGTCTTCCCTCACAACATCGTGGATCCTCTTGAACTAGGTAATCGTTAACCTACAGTTTGAGCCACGGAGGGAGTGCTAGTAGGCTGTGGCAGGGCTGCTGTCCACACCTCTCCCTCAACCTCTCTGGAAATAGTGTGTGGCCCCTTTACTCCTTATGTGATTCTGGTCGGTAATCTATCGTCAGCCTACATCATCAACAATCATGTCAGAACATGTCCACATCATATCATCAAATTAATGTAATATCACAGTAAATAAATCAACCCAAATAGCGCACTCCCTAACTCAATCCAGAGCCCAAGGGGTTCCATCGAAGCCTCTGCATCCTCAGGGTCCAAACCCTGCACACTCAATAAAACTAAGTCAATAGCACATGTCTATGTCAAAGCAGTAAAACATCATGTCATATATCATAACGCATCATAATAAAGGACAAGAGTTTTAATATCATAATAGTCCAGACCACTTGCGAGCAAGTGTCCTCAAAAATAAGTTTTCTTAGTGCGCCATAGCAGGATGTTACAATTACCTCCTCATGATCTGGGTGAGCTGAAGGAGGAGGACGAGGATGTGGAGAAATATGATCATGGCCACCCTCATCAATCAATGGGATAGTGGACGAATGGTCTGTACTAGAAAAAGAGTTATGCCTATCTGTACTAGTATCCTAACAACTTTGGCGATATTACGCATAAGAGGCATCTTAAAATCACATAGAATGTCCCTCCAAAGCTGCAAAAGTGTAGGATATTCCATGATGTGTTGCATAAGGGAAAATCAAACTCAACCCTCAATCAAAAGTGTAGATATTCAGTTGCCCAAATACAACCTGGATCTGGTATTGGGCCTATGGCACATGTTGTCAGGTATCGACACCCAAGGACCCTGACTCGGCGTGGCCTCAGACATAATTTACTCATTGTCCTATGTTGGGGAAGGAGGAACTTCCCCAATGAAAGTGCCAATATATGAAAATAACATAAAGCACATAACAATGATTACACATTTAATTCATTAAACAATTTAATAAAGCAAGTTAAAGAATGTGTTAGAATTAATTTTAATCTAATTAAGTAAGACAATAAAATGAAACTATATTAATTTAAACAAAACACTAATATTACCTCTAGCATATGGTGGTTCATATAGTGTTAAAAGGATGTTAAGACATGGATCCTCACCAATCAAAACCTGCGTAAGGACATGACACCATGAAAAACATGTGATCCACCACACTTCACAGAAGATCGAGTGCGTCTGGGGAAATCCTGGTCAAAAACTCTAGATGGCACCTCTTGGGAATCATATCTCACCACATGTTCATCTGCACATGAGTCCTTAACCTAGCAATCTAAAGGATAAAATTCAGCATCGTCCCTACAAAACTATCAAAAAATAAGAAAAACAACTCTGGGGAAAAAGGGGAATTTATACCTCCTACGTATCATAGCACGATATATGTCTAGTGCTATATGAAACTACCCAAAAAAATTATAGAACATATGATACACTATGGCCTCTATACCAAGGAATAAACATAATACAAAATATTAAAACCAATATATTTCCCATCACTGGTAAAGTGGGCTATGGTCATTACTAACAATGAGAGGCACCTAACCTCCTATACACTGAAAGAGGTAATTTTTAGTTTTCCACCAGACACCTAGAAATAAGTTGGGGATAGTACATCAACCGCAATATATCATTGAAAGTACATGCGATGACTCTCAACTGCAAAACATACTTAGACATCTCAAAACTCGTGAAAATCCTCCCCTCTTGGATATCCCAATGATAAATTAAATATCCTCCTAAGTGGGATGGTAGTATTGTTTTAGACCCACACAAAAATCATGTTGATGGACATACCATTGATAGATCAGATCCAACAACAACCTAGAGTGCCCCTTAAGGCTAGAATAGAATATTATAGAAGCCATAGAAACCCTAAACAGATGTGTGAAAAACCTAGAAGAGAAGTCAGCACAACAGAATATATAATATTACGATATTATCCTCTAAAAAGACTAGTTGGATCCATAGAAAGAAGATAACAAAAAATGTGATTACCAGAAATTTAGGTCGGCCCGGATAGAAAAGTTACTAGATGTTTTAGTATAAACAGAGGATGTCTTGGCTCATTTGTTCACTCACTCTTACCCAGAAAACCATAAGACAATGTGCATGCTTGGAGGAGGAGCAAAAACAATCACAGTTTGAAAGTTTTCTCTTGTTCAGTCTTTATGGTATCTTTATATTTTGCGCTACCTTTGGAGAATTTTTTCACTCTCTCTTTATCATCTATGGGTTATGGTGTGGCTTCCTAGAATCATTATTTATGTCAAAAGTATAAGGATATTGGAGGTGGGTTTATGAATATGGTTGGGTGACAATGGTGTAGAATTATCTATGGTTAAACGATCACATCAAAATTATTCTAACAGTTTATGGGCCCACACCACCTTCAGGATAATCTAACCACTAGAAGATAGCTTGGAAATTCTTTGTTAAGCTCGTTGTTTCATCAATTGTAGCTACAACTAGGGTTTCTTATTTTGAAACTACAACAAAACTTAATCCAACTCTTTGGACACCTTAATTGATGCATTCGACCTAATGTTTGGTTATTCTAGTCTGCCCTAGACTAGCACACCCTCTCATTCCCTCGGCCAACTAAAATTTCAAGTTTTAGTTTTTGGGTCAAAGTCAAAGGTTGAGTGGTCAAATTAAAAGGTTGAGTGGTCAAAGTCAAAGTGAAAGGTGTACTTTGGTCAAAATTGATTTTTGTGGTCAAAATTGAAATTTTAGGGTTTCTAGATTACTCTAATAATTGAACCTTTTTGGTTATGTTTCTAACCTCTTCTTGTCAATATGGTGTCAAGTTTCAGATTAGAAGACAAGTTGAATGATACTACAAATTTCAAAGGTATGCACTTGTATATGGTTTTCATATTATATCATCTAGTAAAAGCATGAGTTTGTTTTGTAGGGAATGTACAAGAGACCTTGTCCAATCAATGATCTTGGATTCAATACAGTCAAAGGAACAAGCAATGAATATTCCAGGTTTGATTATTTAAAATTGATATGTATCTAGTTGTTATGGCATTATTATGATCTTATGTTGCATCTTGATCTATTGAATTTGTGATCATTATACTAACCCATTAATACTAAATATACACTTGTTGATCGCATCTCTAGGAGATATTATTTTCCTTATGTAAATGCGTATTGCTTACGATCTGAAGTTGATCTCCTTTAGGAGATGTTCTTAGTTATTGACCTAGACTCTAAGATATCTTTCATGGAGGATACCATGGAGATTTTTTTGTTCTTGTTTCTTGTTTTCAGTAGGTCATAAGTGATAAATATGAGCAGGGATGATTTTAAGGATGAAAATTTATTTTAAAATGTAGAAACCTTGGCGAATCTTACTAATCCTTTATATGCCAACTATAAATATTTGGCAATATCTTTGTAAAAATATTCAAATTTCTAAGGATTTTATATAGTTTTATAATTTTTTGGCGATTTTTAAGGTAAAATAATTTTATCCTATAGAATTTGGGCGAATCATTTTTAAAATAGCGAATCTCGTTTTTGGAAAAACCATGGAATATTAGCCCATGAGTGAAATTTAGCCCCTAAAATCATCTATGAATATGAGAGGGAGTCAGAATCATAAGGAATCAGTGATTGAGAAGAATCCAACATAGTTTCAATGCACTTTGAAGAATACAAAAGGGTATGCATTAGACAGAAGCGTGGTACAAGGATTCTCTCAGATAAAGGGATTGGATTTCAAAGTTTGAGATGAAGGATCTTGATCGGATATATTGGAATTGGAAGTGTGGTCGGCACCAGAGGAGATATTTAGTGAGGAGACTAAAGATTTTTAGCATGATGTATAGGAAGCCCATGGCCACACCTATGACGACAAATATGAGGAAGTTGTGTGATGGGATAAACATTTGATTTCTAGAGAGCACCTTGTACCATTATATCGTTGAGCCATGACCATATTATTGGGTTACATCACAACATGCATGTACCTATGTTGTGGTATAGACATATATGCTTGATCTATGATGATGAAGTATGGTTTTTGGGATATAAATCTTTTGGATTGGAAGTGCATAAGATAGATCTTGCACCTAGGGTGCTACTTCAACTTTGGATCAAACAATATTTCCAAAAAAGCATGGAAGCATATATCTGTAGAACTTAGGCATATATCATAGCCAATGAACTAGGATATGATGTAGGGTGTATTTTTAAAGGATCTTGTAGGACTTCATTAGAGACATGGTGCAGGAAGGAGAAGTGAGTCTCCATAACTTATCCACATATGAGAAATAATTGATAGTTTCACTAAGCCTCTGTGGACCAGCTTGGAAGGAATGGAAATGTTTCCCTTGGGGAGCATTTATGATTGCAACATCATGTGGATATTCCAATATTTATCAGACAGACTTGATCATGTGGGAATAGGCCCAGATGTAATCTTTGATGGACTAAAGATTAGATTTGTTACTAGATATACTATGTGTGAATTGCATCAGTCCTTGAAAATCTCATGAGTAATTGAATATCCATGATAAGCATCATATCGAATATATATCGACATGAACTAGGTTGTAAAAAAGGGGAGATAAGGAACATCTACATCCAAAGTAGATGTTCCCCAATGTATTCTTCAATGTACTAGATACTTGAGGAGAAATTCCACATGTATGATAACATTGAGTTGAATGGAATCCTATGATAGGATCACCATGAGGTGTTTGTGGCTTCGATGTGGTCATAACGCTTTTCATGGGAAAAGAACGATCCAAGGTGATAGACACAAATGTCTGATAACATCAAGCTAAATGCATTCACAGAGTGATCCTATGAGAGGATAAACTATGAGGTGAATCTGGCTCTCAAGAGGTCATGATTCTTGTCATGGGGAAAGAATGACCTAAGGTGCTAGACACATGGTGGTGGAGATCATCAATAAATCTAAATGAGGCTCATGGATATTGTGATGATATGTTTTGATACTAGATTGCTACCAAATTATGTTGATAGTAATGATGATACTCACAAAATGGGTGTAGCCATGGGTGAGCATTTCATGTGGTTTTATCCCACGATGATTATGGTGACACACAATACAAGGAGTATCTCTAGTGTTCTTTATTGAGTTGTGGCCCCTAGATGAGATTGAAAAGTCCACATGGGTGTATCCATGTGTGACATGATGATGCTTCTTATAGAATGGTCTATAAGAATATGTGAGTATTGCCATACCAATCGAATATGGATGGGTTTATTTGAGACCATTAATAACTCCATAGCTATAATGAACCCACCTCATTACGACTACAAGCAAAGTTTTTTTTTTTTTTTGGAAGGAAGGGAATGATGACACAAGTTAAACCACACAACCGGATGATGGACACCACGCAAGAAGATCTAACAACAAACAAAAATTACTCAACACCCTAGCACATCGAGCAACTGGGAGAATCATGAAAAAATCTAAGATAGATAGTAAGGACTACCTGTACGACATGACTACAGCAACACCTACAAGCTAAGGGACAACATCCAAAATCCTAACACAATGGCCTCGACGACCAGTTGCTAGAACCTCTATGGAATGCAAAACCAAATGCATGAAGGTGTTACACCCCAAGCACCAACCAAAAACTTATAATGATCAACAACACCCACAACGGGAAGCACAAACTCTGGCAAAGTTACCATTCTCCTCTATCCAATAGGTCACACCATGATCCCCTCATCAGGGATGATGTCGTTCCCCAGCGATAGGCGTGAAAATAACACTGGTGCAATGTAACCTATCTAGACCAAGGTCTCAAGGTAAATCCATCACACTAAGGGTTGAATAACTAACAAGAAGACTACAGCTATAGCCCCAAGCAATGGGTCGAGAAGCCACTAATGACATCACTCAAAAAAATTGTGAAAGTTATTAAATGACTTGACAAGAACCATAAACCATAATTGTTAAGCATGATGTCTAAGTGAGAGTAGTGAACTAAAATAACCAACAATCCTATTATCTCAACATTATAACCTGTCTAACAATGACATCCTATTATTTTTGTAATCAACAACAAAAACTTGTAAGTCATTTATTATTAATAAATGTTATTATATCCTTGTATAAAAATACACCATTATTTTCCTCATGCTCAAACCACTCAAGGGATCTGTTATTTAAGGTGATTATGTATTATATCTCTCCCATTTATATACTAACTCTCTGCCATACATTAGATATTATAAATCTTTGTCACACATTAGCTTTAATATCTCATAAAATCGCTATGCTACTAAAAATAAATGTTGATCTAGCCATTAATAAAATCGTTGTACTTGATCACTATATCCATTTAACCATCAATGTATCAACATTTATTTTTACCATAGTTAAATAAAATGGATTTATAAAAAGTTAAACTATAGGTCTCTGTCATGTAGGTTATTGTATTGATTCGTTGTCTCTTGACTGTTTGTTGGATTTAATGTTGTATGAATTTTCTAAATAAAATATAATATAATATTTCGTTTAAATATCTGATAGGCAAAATTAATATATGATATCTTTGTTATTCCATATATGAAATCGCAAGGTGTAATATATGAGAAATGAAAGTAGTGTAAACCTATATATAGTGAGAACAAATATCATAGAGTGTAAGATATGATAAATGCGAATTAAGAAATTGTTGGGCGAATAAGATATTACTGTCTTATTAAAGGTATAGTGTAATATAAAATGCAAAGTGTAAAATCAATCCAAAAATCTATCAGTTTAGCTATCAATTTCACAGTCAATACTCAAGATTTCTTTGTCAACAATCAAAGGAATCGTTGTCCATTAATCAATGCAGAGTTATAGCTACTCCTTATAATGCTACAAATGTTGTTCAAAAATAATTATAATAATTGTCAATGTTGTCATGCAATGTCAGAGAATCAAGAATATTGTCCAATCAATCGCTATCTATTATTATCATTTCCATTAATATTATATCGTTATCCCTTGAAAAATGAAATTCTAGACTTGATTGTTGTATAAAAGAGAAAACATTGATTGTGTTATGGAGTTCCATCACCAGAATCGCTATACCATACATTTATACATATAAATCATTTTGCAAAGCATATCCACGAAATATATACGAATTTGCTTCCACTAAAATGTTGTCAATCAATTCGTTGGGTTTACCATTCAATTCGCTGAGTTTTATTAATGAAAAATTGCTGAGTTTTATCCTCAAATCGTTGGATTTCATCATTGAAAGTTTGTTGAGTTTTATCATCAAAAGGCATTGATTTTTATCAACTAAAATCATAGTCAATAAAAGGTAAAGAAAACACATTGTGTAAATAAAGGAGAATCACACTAAAAAAAAAGCGGGTAAGTTATTAGTGGGAATATCATGTGACTTCGTAGTCAAGAGACAGGTAAATTTGTCTTCAAAATATATTAAATTGTAGAGGAAAAATCGTAGGCCAGATGTGTTAAAACATAAGGTAAATTCACCTTCAAAATATATTAAATTGCAAAGGGAATTTTGTAGGACAGATGTGTTAAAATTAAAGGTAAATTGACCTTGAAAATATATTAAATTACAGAGGGAAAATCACAGGACAAACGTGTAAAAACGTAACATAAATTCACCTTCAAAATATATTAAATTGCAAAGGGAAAATCGCAGTTGAATGTATTGAAACACATAGGATATTTGCCATCAAAATATAATAAAATGCAGTGGTATTTTAAAATGAAGAGACCAATGCAATGCATATATCAAATGAAAAGATAAGAAAATGAGTGAATAGTTGGGCAAAACTATCCTTCGCTCATCATCCATAAACATAAAAGAAGGGCATTAGAATCTATAGATCGCTATGCACCGAAGTGATGACCGTTGATTCAGCTCCCAACCAACTTCTCAAGCATGGAATGATGACGTAGGGATAAGGGTAGAAGATAAAGTGTAATCTAATCACAATAATCAGGAAAACAAAACATAAAATTCATAGCAATCGGGGGGTGGGTTGCCAAGGAAATCAATTCAAGAGATCGAGCATTAAGATATGATGACTTAAAGTTCTTGATTAAAAGCATTGAGTAAAACATATTTCTTTACATAATAGAAGTACAGTAATAAAAGCACAAGAAAAATAATAATCTACCATTCAAATAAATGCATGTGTGCCATAGCCCAAGGTGAAATCTCTGATTCGTTGTCCCTCGTGTGCTATATCCATCTCCCGCTTATCGACCGATGTGACTTCACTAGTACCTCACATCCAACACTAGGGGTACTCTTCTTCCCCCTGAGCCCACCAAGATGCAAAGGGGCCACACACACTAAACCAAAGAACAACTAGCAACGCCCTCGCCTCACAAGGTTGAGATACCACTCGTTACCTGAACTGGGTATCCCAACTCCTACAAGATAAGTCAGTCAAGACAAAAAATTTGCAGCGTAACGTTACACATAAAATCTTCAATCCATGGTCCTCCTCCATACTTATTTTAGAGTTTCTACGTGATTTCTTTCCCCAATTCCCATTTAATTTATTTTTCATTAATTTAATTCGAAAAAATCTCCCCCGTACACATGTCACCCATCCCCCCTAATTGCACCAGAAATTAATTTCATTAATTATTTAATTACTCCTATTTCTCTCACACACCTAAAATCATTCCTAAAATAGCTCCTTGGTGTCCCCATCTTCCCTTACACATTTTAAATGGATTACGCCCTTACTAAACTCCTAGTTGAGTTCATAATTAGAAAGTTCTTAAAGGCAAGATTCCTTACTAAGTTAGTCATTCATCTTTTTCCTTACGTTTCCCTTTTTTTTTATGTTTCCCCTTTTCCCCTTAGTTTCCTATTTCTTCAAAATTTACCTCTTTTCCCTTTTTAACTAAAACCAAAATTAGCAAGGGTATAAATCCACCTTTTACCCATTTTTCTTTTTAATTAATAAAATTTAATTAGTATATGTAGAAAAACAATCATTTCCTTTTTAAAATTTTAATCCCCCAAAATAATTTGATTTAATAAATTAATTTAATTTCTTACCCCTTTCCCGTCACATGTTTAATTATGATTATTATATTTTGACCACTAGTGTCACTAAGACCCAGATTTTAATTTCCCTAGGCTAGGTGACATTTTTATTTGGGAATTTTTTTAAATATTACTTGGCACATCATTTGTTTTAAGGCCATCTAGGTTTATTGACCTACTAGTTAAAAACATGGCGTTCCCTTCAGGATGCACTAGGTGCTCCAAGGGTGCCACTCGCCTCATTTTTTTTCCTTGCATGGCATGCCCTTTAGGATGCACTACGTGCTCCAAGGGTTCCACTCACCTCTTTCTATTTTTCCTACCCAATGTGCCCTTTGGGACACACTACATGCTCCAAGGGTGCCACTCGACTCTTTCTGCTTTTTTTGTGCGACGATCCCTTCAGGACGCACTACGTGCTCCAAGGGTGCCACTTGCCTCTTGATTGACTTGGTAGACATCAAAAACCCCTGGAGTCAATACTCTGGAAGGTGATATTGTGGGAGACTAAGGGCCTCTAAGGAATAAGGCCCCTACCTTATTGTTCACCCCCTAGAATCATCGTGAGCAACTATTGCAGTCTGCCCTCATGACATCATGGGTCTTCTAAAACTAGGTAATCGTTAACCTATAGTTCGAGAGATAGAGGGAGTTCTAATAGGATCTGGAAGGGATGCTATTGTGACATCCCCAAAAATAATTTATTTTTAAGTTTGAGATTTCTTAGGAAAATTATTTCATTTTTGGTAAATTCGAAATTGGAATTTTTTTTCCATTTTTGGAAATTCTGAATTTTGAATTTAATTAATTGTATTTAATGATTGTGACTATTGGGCAGAGACCTAAGTTGACCCAACTAACATCTTGACTATGACACTTGTATGAAACAAAAAAATTTATAATTATTGTTGGAACACAAATGGAACAACCATGTTGAAATCAACTGACCATGACTCCATGAGTGGTGAACATTTTGGAACTACCTCAGGGATGATCGTTACAAGTTGCAAATAAAGAATTTGGCCCTTGGAAGCCCTTGAAAATCAGGGATTTGGAAAGATGTGAAAATTTCCAAGGGGGGAAATGACCTAGGAAAAAAAGATTATGGATATATAGCATATGGGAGGAGGTAGGATGATGCCTAGTATGATGGGGAACTAATTCATCTCTTGTTGTTATGAACACCAAATTCCGAGTGTGAGGCAAGGAGAAGTTTTCTGAGACTAAAACATTATTGCTGAGGTAGAGTTCTGAGTTTTCTCTCTTGGATCCATGGTCAGGCTAGGGTGTGAATGGAACAAGTGACATTGGTTGTCCCATTGTAAGGTTGGGATGAACGTGGTTGTTCCCTTTGTATTTCAGTGAACTGGTTCAGATATGTTGTCCTATTCCCTCTTTGGTTGAATGTTATATGGTTAAATAGATGATAGAATTCATCTGTTAATTTTGAATAGGAATAATACTATGGACGAAAGACTGAATTGCATATTATTGAACATAGGAACTAATAAAATGCCTCTATACTAGTTCTAAATGGATTATATTTGTTGCATCTTATTGTAGTTATGAATACTAATTTCCATAAGTATATTAGCTAAAAGGATATGCCTGGTCAATCTTTTGGAAGAATAGTTCTATGGGTTAGATTACTGCTGAAATAAGATAAAAACTGTAGGTGAAACCTCACAGAGAAATTGTATTTGCAAATTTGAGCTATCTATGTATACGATGTAAATGGAAAACCGGATAGTGTAGATATATATGTATTGACATATTCTTACATTCTTGTATATAAAGGTATGCACATAAGTATAGTAATTAATTGAGATTTATTTCATGTACAAGCTGAATAGCTATAATTTATTAGGAGATAACTATAATTTCAAGTACTTAAATATATTTATGTATGGAAGTAATTGTGCGAATTAAAATATTCATTATAGAAAACTACAGTATATATATACATATATATATATCAACAGTTACTAATGAAAATTTATAAGACAATTTGGTCGATTTGACCACATATTGAAATGTTGGAAATAATATTTGGAATAAATCGGTTAACACAAGAGAATTTTTGGAATTAAATACGAAAGGTGCGAATGAACAAGGAAAGTAAAGACATTGTGGAAACCTTAAATGGTGTTACACATATTCTGATAAATTCATAGCTTTGTGAACAATAACATAAATCACCTAGTAATGATAAAAAGGAAAGGAAATAGCACCATTATAGTATGGGAAGAAATCAAACTTATTACAGTCACGCTATCTAGCATTAATTACAAAATAGGTGCATGAATATTCGACAATAAACGAGAATATTTATTCAGTACAAAACTATAATTATGAGAAGAGGCCAACGTAGCGATAAGATTCAATGAAATCAATGAAACAACCTTTATATCATTACAAGTAGGTGGGAGGAAAATCCTATAACTCCTTTCAAAGAACACATTACATATCTTGTCCAGATTTGAAATTAAAGGAGGAACCAATCTTTATAAAAATACTGTGTTGTAACATCCTGCTCTGGCGCACTGACAAAACTTATTCTCTGAGGACACTTGCTTGCAAGTGATCTAGATTTTTATGATGATGAACCACTTAACCTTGATGATGATGCATCATGATTGATGACAGGATGTTTTACTATTGCTGTATACATGTGCTATTGACTCAGTTTCATTGAGTGTGCAGGGTTTCGGACCTTGAGGATGCAGAGGCATCGGTGGAACTCCCTTGGACTCCGGATTGAGTCAGGGAGTGGGCTATTTGAGTTGTTTCATTTATGGTGATATTGATATGTTTTGATGATATGTTATTGGTTTTATGATATGTTGTTAAGATGATATGACATTATGGTTGATGATGCAGGCTGACGATAGCTTGCCGACCAGACTCACATATGGAGTAAAGGGGCCACACACGAGTTCCAGAGAGTTTGAGGGAGAGGTGTGATAGCAGACCTTCCACAGCCTATTAGCACTCCCACCGTGGCTCGAACTGTAGGTTAATGATTACCTAGTTCGAGAGGATCCACGATGCCGTGAGGGAAAACTGCGACAGTCGCTCACGATGATTCTAAGGGGCGCGCAATAAGGCGGGGGCCTTATTCCTTAGAGCCCTTAGTCTCCCACAAGTTCACCTGGCAGAGTGTT